>WJFB01000155.1:0-92842 GCA_009870185.1 Pygmarrhopalites habei
CACAGATTAAAATGACTTGGGAATCACAAAACCAACATGCCAATCTACTAATAAATCTAAGTCTTAGGTCACAGGCAACGCAGGGTGGCGTGACATTTGACATTTTCCAATCGGTAAAATAACTTGCCGGACCCTCTGTACTCAAAAAAAATTTCTTTCCCTACTTTCCCCACGTAGCCTTTGACCTTTGAAGCGGACCATTACAAACCGCCGGGGTTTGCCTACACATTTCTCAAATTCTATGATTGCCATATCCACACACACTCTCTCACTCTAGTAAAAAAGAGGGATATATAAAATGAAAGAGGGAATACAATCGTAGTCAAGAATCTTTTACACCAATCAAAATTCTTGGTTGCATTTTTATTCCCGTGTAAATTGGACTATTCAACGACATGTCCATTCTCCTTATTTGATGTCCAACACAGACAGAGAGAGAGAGCGAGAGAGAGACACACAATCATGTAGTCACAGAATAACATTCATTGGAAGGGGGCATTTCGACTCTTATATTGATTTCCTTGTGTGTGTGCCTGTGTGTGTGTGCGTTGGGCTTGTGCTACTTGACATTCAGAGTGCGGGAGTCCGAGGCAGGCAAAGCCCGTATCTCAACTTTTTTTGACTGTCCTCTTCATCATCCCCAGCTTTTCACACACAGCCACTCCATCCCAAAGAGGACCAGGAGTTGCATGGAGTGACAATGGAATTCTCATCCTGAGAGAGAGTGTGTGTGTGAGTGTACTGTGTAGGTAAGCTAATTTATTTGAAATTGCCATGTAGAAAGAAGACTCTCTCAAATCACCTTTGTGAGTTCTTGAGATGCGGATGACCATGTGGCTTCATCCCTCTCTCTCTTCCTCTGTATGTGTGCTGCTGCTGTTGCTGACTCTCCGTGTGTCCATTTTGTGTGTCACACTCTGGTGAGATAGTAAGAGGCTGGTGTGGTGTGCGAAAAAACGAGTCAAGTCCATGCCCATAAGTGGTCCTTGCTCATTTTCCAAGTGACAAATTACTAAAAGCTCAACTGAGTCTTCTCCTCTTCCACCAAAAAACCAACACAATACACCACACACACACTCTCACCCAGCTTCTTCTTTACAGGTGTTCTTATCCTTCCTCTCCCCCTCTCCCATCTATCTCTCAAAACTTACGTTCGTGTTAAATTGTGTGAGCACGTATTAGGTAAGTGTAGTATGCTTAGCTCTGTTAATTATTCTCTGATCTCATCATCCATGTTGTTGTTGTTCTATCCCTCCACATTACATTACACCACACTTCTTTCTCTTCCCTTTGTTTCATGTGTAGGCATTTCTCTTTTGTCCTCCTCTTTCGTTCAATCCTGCCCCATCCCTCAACTTGATTACCTTTTATTAGAGTTACATTATTGGATTTTTCAAAAATGGAGTCATAAATTACATCCATGATTATTTTTGTCGTCCATTTATTCTCCTCCTCCTTCTCATCTTCTTCTCATCCAAGCTGTAGTGTTTAAGAATGGCCGGGGAAATAAGATGTTACTGTAAATCTTCTCATTTAAGGATGATCCCATCTTTATTATTATTTCAAAAAAATAATTTCACATTTAATACACACACCAAAGGAAATCATTCAACCTTACCTTCATCTTCTTTTCCATAAATCTCCAGCCTCTCTATCAATATTTGAGGAATTTGGCAGAGCGGGAGTGAGAAGTTTTACGGTAGTCACATTCATTGTAAAGAATTAGTTTTTGTTTACTCTGTAATCAAAAGATTGTTGTGAGAACATGAAAATCTGCTGAGTTGACTACTTGCCTGCCTACCCAGTTCTTCCTCTTCCTCCTCCTCTTGTCCTTGTATGTCCAGCTCAGATAGTGCGATGGAGATGGTGTGAACTAACAACAGTTAATCCGTCACAGAGAGAAGTGTTATTGATATTGATTGGTAACACGGATCCCTGCTTTTCGACTGCTGTTTTATTACCAAATATAAAAGAGGGGGATTTTGATGCTCCTCATAAACCTGCTTCGTCATTTAATGTCAGGCCACAATTTCTGTATCAAATATGCATAGCCCTGTCTCTCTCCTTCTGTGTTGTGTGTGTGTGTCTGTGTGGGGATGCGTCTGTGCTGGATGTACGCACCTCATTCCCAAGTCTGTACAGGTATGATCCACAGCTAAAAGTTGAATAGACTTGAGTCTTGTCTGAGAGAAAGACCTTAAAAAGTTGACACCTACGCACACAGCAGGTAACACACACACACTCTCAAATTCCTGTAATATCCACCAGTCAACTAATCAATTGAAATGGTAGCGAAGCTCAGGTCTTTCCTACCTTTTAGTTTAATTTTTAGTTTTTTTTCTCTCTCTCTCTCTCTTCACATTCTCCTCCTCTCAAAGTTTTACGAACAACATGGAAATGAAGACTTCTTCGTCATCTTCTTTTTGGCATCTCTTCCTTGTCAGTTCACAGCAGTGGTAGTAGCAATCCATTTGAGTAATGATGTCACCTCCATTTTATTCCAACACCAATCTTTTACATGTACAAAAAGAGTAGAGAAGAAGAGAGACAAAAGGGACAAAGCAGGAGCAAGCCCAGCAGTTTTTATATCTTCATCAACTTTCCCACATTCTCACATAGAAAATCCCAAATCCGCCGATACACACACACACACTCTCTCTCACTCTTCATCAAGCCATATATGCCGTACGAAGTGAATAGTTAAAAGGTACATTATTTTAGAAATATCGTATATCATATGATAACTTGGTTTTTAATGCAGAAAACTTGTTGCATTGTCTTTTTCCTCCTTCGATCTCAATCAACCAGATAAGAATCTCCACAACACAACATTATCTGACTATATCAAGTATCAAGTGGATGTTGTTGACTGATTGTACTCGTAGAAATTGTTAGTCACACAATTGTATAACATTGAAATTTCATACAACAACAACAAGACAACATGGATAATAATTAATACGTTTTGTCATTTTTATTACCTCCTTTTTATTCTCTCCTCCACACAACACTCCATCCTCTTGGAAGAGTTGAGAGGAGAATTTAAATTTAAAATCATCTTTATTTTTACACGCACACATCAAGTTTACACTGTGTACAAGTTTAATGTGTTTATTAGAAAAAGGATTGAAAGACGTACTTTGAAAATGTTAAACGTTTGAAATTGTTAAACAACTTAGAATTAATTTTGGGTTTATTGCCATTGGCATTTCTTGACAATTTTCTTTCTTTCACAGTTTATTACAAATAACTGTAACTGAAATTATGAAATATCAGAGGAGTTTGTAAAGACAAGGCAATTTCCATTCGTGTGTGTTTATTTCGTCTACAATATTGGAAGTAAACATGAAAAACGAGACAGTCTACACAACGATTGAAAAGGCTTCGTATGAAGACTATTTAAAAATTCAAGAAAAAAAGGATGATAAAGAGGTTGAAGAGGGGATTAAAAAGGCTTTTTGAGGGGTAAAGACATTCAGGATGTACCGTAATTACTTCCACATAACCCCAGGTTCTAAACTATATTTGAAGTCAAAACGGTTATGACCCGGGACCAATGTGAGTGGAAATACGGTACACCATACGTGGCAAAAATTTGTAATCTTCTCTCATGAAAAATAAGAGAGCTTTTTAAACGTGTGTGTTTATGTCTTTACATTTCACTGGAAATTTTTATGAAGTTTCCTTTTTTTGAAAAAAAAACTCCAGCCGTGTCTGGGAAATCACTTTTTCGAGGGACTGAATAGGACAGTGACTATGGCAGCTCTCTCCGAGTTTGTCAAAAAGTTTGGAGAGAGAGAGAGGGTTTACATTTTAAGTATATTAATGAAAATGATGAAAAGACACATTTGTCTACGTCTGGACAAGCTGTCTTCCAGTAGAATTTCACTTCCTCGTCTCAACACACACACACTCTCTCTTTCCGGCTCTCTCATAGAAATGCAAGAGAAAACACACACAAACTCAATCCCCTCTCGTCCTCGTACCTCGAGTTCAAATATGGAGAGAGAGGGAGAAGAATACGTTTGCAAGTTTGAAGAATAATTACAGACTTGATTGGATGAATCTTCTTCGTTGTCGTCCTCCTTGTCCTCGTTGAGTGGAAGATGAAGGGATTCTATCAATTGTATGGATTAAATGATTACCTGTGATACAAAGAAGGAGAGAAGATTTGTGCAGAGAGTATGTTATGTGCAAGTGTGTGTGTGTAAAGTCCCTCCTAAAGTCTAGGTTTTCTTCAACTGTCATTTCTGACTGGTGCTGGCATTAGTTACATAGAGGAAGAAGGGAGGGAGGGGGGAGTCGTGGGAAGAAAACAGCTCCAGCTGTGCCGCTCTTCTCATCAGTAATTAACTGTAATAGTAATAATAATGTAGAAAGGACTAGGCAGGTGGTAAATGTTCAAGCCCACGGTAAAATAATTGATCAAAATTCCATTAATTCCTCGTTTGTAATCGACACAATAGTATATCCCTCCGTAAGCACGTTCTCTCTCTCACACTCTCACTCTGTTATTTGTGTGTGTACGTGTGTGTGTGCAGTATGTATGATGATGGTGTCCAATGCACATCGATTATGAGAGTTAATGAGAACAGTCTCCTAACTAGGAGTTGTTGACTGCATATTGGGACCAATTATCGAACAACCCCATCCTCCAACTTCCATTCTAAATCCCCATTACTAAGAGCCTAATGTTTTTTTCTATTTATTTTTGTGTGATGCTCACAACCTTGGGAATTGTACTCTCTGTTCCAAAGTGACACCTGAGACGTGTCTGTTTGTTATTTCTATTACATGATCAGAGTTTTTGGTCATACTGTACGGTGGTGTGTGTCCCCTCCCTATATGTACATTATAATTATAAGAAAATCTTTTATTCAAAAATGTATTGCGAAAAGGGAGAGTGAGCCAATCAAGATGGTCCAGAAATGGAAAGTCTCTTCTTTTCTCAGTGGACCACGATTAATTTGTAATATAAATTTTGCATACAAAAATTTGTGACGTTTTGTGGGCTAAGGAAAAAGTTTCCCTCTCCTCCTCTCCAAGTTAAGCGTTTGAAAAACACTGGTTGGGTCCTCCAGGTTAGTGGCACGGAGAGAGAGAGAGAGAGAGTAAAGTAAAGTAGGAGGTAGTTTAGATTAGGATGGGGAAATCCCATTAAGGGAGAAAAATCCCTTAATGATGGCCTATAAAAAGGAGAGAAAGTGCCAAGCCAAGCCAAGGGAAACCCGGGATGGGATGGGGTAGGGTTACAATTATTTAAATGATTTGCCCTCAGCCGTATGCTTTCTCCTAACAAGAGACGCATGTTCCATGTAGTTATCTAGAGGCTTTTGAATTTAATTTCAATTTATTATTATTATTATTAACTCTTTATTAACGTTATTTAATTTAATCTTTCTTTCGTTCTAAATGCTTTCAACACGCCCTCCCGCTTACACTGAATTTTCACATACCTTTTTTGCACCGGGTAAAAAGAGTATAATGGGAAAAAGTTTTTTCTGAAGTATTTAAAAGTGGTCAAAATATTTCTTACAGAGAGTTCAATGAGAAGAATGTGTACACTTTATTTTTCCCAACTTTTGGTTGACTTGCATGGGAAAAATGTAGATGAGGAGGGGGGCGTTCAATTGTTCACTTGGCAATGTCTGACATAAAAGAAGAAGAAGACACGACCTAGCAACAACCTCTCATCAATTCACTCTAAATTTCCCTTTCTCTCTCTTCAAGCCGTACGCACAACAAAATATTGACGTTTCTCAATTGTACAGGCAACCAAACACTCTCTTAAACTAAATCATTGTTAATTAATTTAACATCCTTCTCTGTTTTCTCAAAGGTCTAGGTCATAACTCTCGATCTATCCACACATACAAAGTATGGCTCAGGAGTGACATCATCCCTCGAACATGTTTATGACTTTTAAAACTGCAGTCATCATTTGCAAATCCTAGAATAATTGTAGGTTGTAAGTGGTGTGTTGGCAAATGACCCGATCATCGTATTATTGTCCATATGCATCGAAAATTAGAATCATTGATTAAACAGATGAATTTCATGGGAAGGTTTGTGGGCTAATGAACCGTTTTAGTTGACCATGTTGTGTGTGTGTGTGAAAAATTCCATGCAGAAAAAGAGACCCTTGACAAGGCAAGACAGCCGGTTACTTGACATGGTTCTGTCTCAGTATGGATTACCCCTCCTCTTCCACTGACAGACAAAAGTATTTTCAAATCAAAAATAAGCTGACGTCTATAACAATATTTTACGTCTTTCATACACACAGTCCAAATTTTTCTATTCACTCTACATCTTCGAGGTGGTCGTTTATGGACTTGGCACAAGAATTTTGTCTCGGCCCACACTCACCTCTCAGTCACATCTCTCTGTGACGATTATTATTCCTTCTCTCCCTCATTATTATTGTAGAAGTAGTTCAAAAAAATGTTGCTCTCTGCACCAGATACTTCCCCCCATCATCCTCATGATGACTATTGTCCCTTTTAACATTTATGACGAATAAACTCAACACCAACAAGGTGAACTGTCTTCCCCTCCTCCCTCTTATTGTTGTGCATTGTTGTACTCCATTCCTTCTTCTCACCACCAACTCACGGGTCATTGAATTGAAAAGAGGAAATCTTATTTATTTTGATATGAACACACTCTCAAATTTACACGGTAATAAAAAAAGTTATTCATGGGATGTTTAGAAAAAAAGAAATTCTTGTGACATTGGAAAGAGTCCCGTGTCAAGGGTTTTTCAAATATTTAACCGAAATTCATTTTGGTCAATGTGAGAATTAAATTCAAATAATAAATCAATTCCTTGAAAATGGCAGAGACGTTGACTCACGACCTCTTCGTCAATTGTCACAAAATCGTCCACAAAACCTCATTCTGCCTAGACTTAACATCTCTCGGTTTTGACTCGGACTGAATTACATCACATAATTTGTAATGGATTGTAGGGGAAATGGAAGAAGGAGGACGGAGAATGACGTGAAATATAAATACAAAAGTCAATACGAATGGAAGAGAGAGTAGAATGTGATTAGTATTATATAATACATATTTATTGGGAAGACTTCTCTCTCTTGGCAGATTTGGCTTGACTTGGAAAAGAGGGAGGGAGGGAGGAGGGAGGGGTACTGATCGTGAGGGCCATGCGGTCATATAATAGACTCGACTCCTTTCCTGTTTGTATAATTTTCTCATCTGTGAGAGACCTGTGTGAGAGGGTATAATGGTGTGGTTGATGATTACATGACGTCAATAATCTCTTCTCTCTTCACTTGACTTTCCAGTCCCCGATTTTCTCTCTCCGTTTTATGGACCTCCGAACCTGACTCTCTCTCTCCCGCAGTGCATATATAACCTTCTCTCTTTTGTGAACTTGTGCATCCTGCATCCATTCTCTATGGAAATCATTCCTCTTCCACATCTCTCCTTGCATCCCCAGCAGCAGAATCTGAGTAAAAACTTCTCCATTTCCTACAACTCAAAAACTGCATTTGTGTACAAATATTCTCTTCCCGCCAGCAAAAACTCCCGATTCTCCATTTCCGCAAACCCAGTGTCCCTTTTGGTCTGGAACCTTCTGTTTCATTTTATTCGTAAAAAAATATTTGTATTCAGATGATCCTCACCTTGTTCTTCTCTCATTTCATATGAGGATGAGGGACGTGGGTTGTGAGTTGAGGTAATACTCCTGCATCATCTTTCACACTCTTGCACGTTATCCCTTATCGAATGTTGATTTTCGAGTAGGGGTAAATTACCTCAGACACTCACTTCTCTGTCTCACTGTCTGTGCTTATTTTGATATTTGTTGGCAAGTTCATGAGAACTGCAGTCACAGAGAGAAGAAGAGGACGTGGTACGAGCAACCATCAATTTCCATATACCGACTTCCAAATATTTTTTTACACATCACATTTATAGATAGGTGCATGCATAATAATGGATTATAGAAAAAAAGAACAGTGCAATTTCAATTTACAATGATGTCCTCCTCCCTTTGACTGCGATTTCTCTCTCTCTCTCCTGAGCTGTGAGCAGAGGAGATCAGAGAAGCCATGGTATTTTGGTGCCTATATGCTGTCGTTAAATTCGTGCAGTCATCGCTCAAGATAAAATTAAAGTGCCGAGTATCCTATTCACACACACACAATATCCCTCTCTGTGGTACGCAAAGCAGATGAGAGTAGGTACTTCAAATTTTCAACCTTTCTCTTCTCTCTCCCTCTCTCTCAGAGTGGGCTTTATAAATCTAGGCATGTTTTTAGATTGGCTATATATTATTTTTCCCTCGCATGTCAAACCAGGGCTGGTTGGTGCGGACACGAACCAAGAACACAATCATTGTCGCTCAAAAAAAATTATTCAATGGGATTACATGACCTTTTGCTATTCAAAATCTTCTCTCTCTCTCCTTCTCATGCATAAATATACTTGAACAATATATTCCTACACACGATTCGATGCAGGGTCAAGTGTTCGAGAGAAGAAAATGGAAGGAGAGACTTTTACTCTACTCCGATTTTTCACTCAGCCTTCCTAATTTCAACTTCCCAGAAATTATTTCACACTCTCACTGTGCAACATCCTACAAAAAAAATTTGGGTTTTTACATACAAAATCAATCTTTTACAGTCAGGGAGGGCGTTAAAGAGGATCAATATCTCCCGTTCACAAAATTGAGTTTCATCTTTGCAAAACCAAAATATTAACCACATGTTGCTATTGCTGTGGGTGTACACTGGAAATATAATATGGGAGTGAAAGTAATTAAACATTATAATATTTAAAATGGTCCAAATTGTTTCATCACACAAAATGAGGATGATCACAACACAATGGTGGTGGTTGTGTGTGCGTGTGTGTGTGGATGGAGGAGACGAAGTAGATATTTTGCAATAAAATGCGGAGGGATTGCGGATTCGCCTCCTTCTCTATCTAGCTTGGGTTGGCTGGTGGGTTGTTTTGAAGGGAAACCTCAAGTGAAGGATTCAATAAGGGACTCATAACAATGTATGAGAGTTTGAGTTTGAGAGTTGGGAGGTGCAGAGGTAGTTGTGGAGTTCTCTTTTGAGACACATAAATGAAGATATATTGAAGAGGAATTGAATGGTATGGTTAGGAAATCGCATTAAGGGACTAAACTCTCTCACTCTCTTTCTCCACTCTCATCCCATGGTGTTGTGCATGTAGATGAGCTAGTGTGTGTTCCAGGAAGAGAGAGAGAGTTGGAGAAATGTTGGGGAAATCTACTGGAGACCACATACACACTCCTTGTTCAGCTTTTGATTAAACCATTGCGAGGACTCTGTTTGGGAGCCAGCTAATTTTTCTCCACATCCCCCCTCCATCAACCAGCAAGAATGAGTCGACGAAGTGAGAGAGAGAGAGAGAAGAGGAGAAGGGGCGAAAATCTCCCAATTCAATCTTTCTCCTTATGTAAGTCTCCACTTCTAGTTCTCCTCTTATTGATACCCACCGTTTCATCCCATAGAACAAAAAGACAATCCACAATCTGCCATCAACATACATACGTGTGCGTGTGTGTGTACATGTAGGATACCCACATGTTCCATTCTACTCTGTAGAATACATAGACACACACACACAATGTCGGCTAGTATAATGGATAGATCTTGGATCTCCTCCTTCTGTTGGTTCCTTCAGTTGGGGTCTTGAAGCTAATGCTCCTTTCGCAGATTTCTCTAGTAAACATCAATTTTGTCTTGGTTGTTATGTCAGCTCTCGGGAAAATTCCAACAAATGATTTGCCATCCTTTCCTCTCTTTCTCTCTCTCTCCACTAGCATTGCTTTTCTTCTGTCCTTCCTGCTGCTCATATCCCTCAAAGTTGAACAAGTTTTTCCACACACACACACGACAGTAGCCCCACAGTCTTATTCTGTGCAAGAGAGAAAGAGGGAGAGGGAGAGGGAAATTCCACGGTTACATACATCCAGATTGTTATTTCATTTGTGCTTAAACTCTGGGGGCTCAAGGGTGTCATAACTGCAGCATTTCTTTTTCTTTTTTCTGTCTGTGTCCTCCATGATCTGTGTATTTCCTTCTATCTTCTGCCTCTTCCGTCCTTTTCGTGTAATAAAAGAAGATCCTAGAGAGAGAAGCTTAGCATTGCATCGCAATGTGCAGTTGACTTTGACGAGCCCTCATTACTCCGTCATCTTGTAGTTTTAGTATTAGAGAGCCAATGTGTGTGTGTGTCAGTGAAAAATCCGCTCTCCCGTTCTCTCTCTTTGTCTGGTCTCTGTTTTGTTCAAAATATAAAATATATAAATATTTTTCCATACGATATAAAATATTATGATGTTGATGGATGTGGAATGGAATGGTGGTTAAAAAACTAAAGCTCTTCTTTTTGTACTCAACTCTGAGTCGTACATAAAATAGAAGGGACAGAGAGAGAGAGGCAGTTTGTGCTTGTACTGTTGTGTGTCTTTATATTTGAGATGGGCTACACAAGCAAACTTTCACCATTTTAATGGTCCAGATTAAAACCATCAAAATTCTACTAGGTCATAATTGTCTTATTGTTATGATTGTGACACCATCATAGTTTTGAGGATTTCTTTTCCCTCCTTTCTCTCCGTGAGGAATTAAGTACTCAAAATCCAAGGGGAATTGTACAGGGTGACGATAAAGGGGTGAGCTAATGGAGGGAATTAGAGATAGAAATTAAATAGTCAAGTGCAGCAAAGGTAATGCAGCAAGTTGTGATGTGCACAGCACACACACGAATGTATGTACCTATGTATGTGTTTGTGTACACGATACAGGGATAATGTCACTGCCAAGGCAAAGCCAAATTGAGAGAGAGTAGAGTTTTATGTCCATTTGGGTGGAGCTTCTTTTGAAAATTTCTTCTTTTTTGAAGATGGTACTCACACACTCTACACTGTAGAACGTCTCTCCTACAAGTTTTATGACAGTCTCACTCACTCTTCACGCCACTTCGCTCATCTTCTTTCAAGACTTTTTCTTCCTACAGCTCTCCGCGTACGTATATCCCTCTCCGTTTATAATCTTGGAGAGAGAGAGAGGGAAGACTCGAAAAGATGTGTAAGAATAATATATGTGTAGAGGAAACGTAATTTAATAATGACGGTACTTTGAATAATCAGCCGGCATGGAGCATCATACATAAAGTTGAAGAATTTTTGAATTCTACAGAGAAGGGGAGGGAAAGAGGAGACGAGCAAATTTGAGGGTTTTATTGGTTGAAAAAATACGAGCTTGATAAGAGAGACACAGAGAGCCTCTTAAATTCTGTGCAGACAGAGTGAGTGTGAGTGTGTGTAGTGTGTAGGTAGGAGGATATACAGGTTAGGCTGGTTTAATTAAGAGTAATGTCAAGTTCATCGTTGTTATAATATATTGTCATGTACGGATTCGTCATAGACTGGATCATCTTCTTGATTGAATTTGATATACGGACGTAGATGAAATTCAATCAAGAAGATGATCCAGTCCCTTCTTTCCTTCTCTGTCCTCCTTCGCAAAATCGAAAATATTTTTTTTAATACAACATACTCCTTTGCTTTCCATACTTGCCGTTCTTTTGTCCAATGGACTATGTGCTGCAAGACACCTTACAAAAAACTGTAGTACAGGGGGATCCCTGTCTAGACCAACTGTAGACAGTATGTAGAAAAGGAAAGTCCTACATTTTCCCTTCTCTTCTACTTCTATTCACAGAAAAGGCATATAGCCTACATAAATAATATGGAGTTGACAGGCATGCAGTTTTGAAAAAAAATTCATCCTTCTCTCTGGAATTGCAATCACAGCTTCCTCCGAATATTTGAATTGTTATGAGTCTTCGTAAGTAATATAAAAATTCCGTTCAAATCTTCGGTTTAGAAAAAAATGTACTAAAGAGCCATACACACAAACTATAGGTATACAACAAAAGTCATCTTGCCCGTTTGATTGGACTTAGAAGCCCTTCAAGTTTTTCAATGAAATATTATCCTTAAAATATGTAAGTAAAAGTGTACGTAGATATCTAAAATAGAAAAGTTCAATACTTAGAAATGCATGGCCGAAAAGATTGGAAAAAGAGAACATTCAAAATCAATGTGATTTGAAGAATCAAAAACTGGTCTTTGGTCTTCTTTTGTGTTTACGTCATCTCTCTGGGGCTGGCACGTGAGGAGAACAAAATCCACCTTTCATTTGTGAAAGGATTGTGTGAATTTCTGAATTTAAATTTGTACTTGCTGTTTTGATCTGCTCTCTTTCTCCATGTCTCTCCTCTAATTTATACATGTGTGTGTGTGTGGCTCATCATCCAGGATGATCTGTACATATCAAAAGAAATGTGTGAATGGGAAATTTACAAAATATATCTTCCTCACTCTTCTTTCGTGTAGCTGTGTATTTATGTGTGTTTGTGTGTACACAAGGGGATAGAAGGTTAGCCTGCCTTGTGAACAATACAATGAAGGGATTCTCGCTCTCTCTCATGATTTACGATGCATTTCCAACACTACATGTACATATAAACATCTCTTATAAGTTACGTGTATCCTACTATGTATGGTTTATCAAAGCAGAGATTCATTATACATATAAAGTGTTTTTGGTCCACAGCCCGGCATTTCCAATGAATCTGTACACCAGAGAGAGAGAAGCCTTTTCCATGTCATCGGGAGAGAAAAAGACTCTACTCTCTTCGTCTGTGTACAAGTGCAGTGTATACATTCAACACCAAATTTGCAACCAGTGAGGTTGGCTTGTAGAGTACAAGCCAGGGAAATTAAAGCAACGTGTATACAAACATACAGACACAGAGAGAGAGTGATACGGTAGAACAAAATTATAGTCATGGCATTGTCAGGAAAAAGTAAATTCTGGACTGGACTGATGGCAAATGTATTTTGTACTTTGAAACACAAACTATGTATGCATATAATATATTTGGAATATAAGGAGAGGCGAATGTGGTAATATTATGCCTTTAGCAAAAATATTTGAGCCATGCTGTTCAGTGTAGTTAGTGTGTGGATGACATGATATGGTGGTGTGTGTGTGTGTGTATTGTAGCTGGAATGGATAGGGATGTAGGTGTACAGATGTTAAAGTGCTTGTGATCTACCATATCTTAAACGTTGGTTCAAGACAGGTTCGTTCATGAAATATGACATGTATTCTCTCTCTCCCTATACCCAAAATGGCAACCAACTGTTTTTGTGAAATTTCTTTCTCTCTCTATCTCTATCTCGCTCTTTTTCGCTGTGTATATAGAATGTACAAGTTTTGCACTAATTACAATCGACTCTCCACGCACAATGAAATATTAAACATGTACATCACCACAATATGTGAACAGACACACACATGGACATTGTACGTATCATATGATGATGTCTAGAGAGTCAATTAATGCTGCTTTGGCGGATGTATTTGAGTTTAATTAAAGAATTTTTGCTGACTAATCAACAAAATTAAGTTTCTCCAAATGCACTCTGCACTCCACTCCGTACATATACATAGTATAGTACATAGGTATATGCACTTGTGTAATTGTGCCGAGAGTCCCGAGTATAAAGTCATGATCAATGAATTTCATATTAATTTTTCATTTTATTGCCATCTTCGCTGGACTTTGAGTATGTAAAATGATAAACTTTTTTTTCCTTCTTTTTTTCTCTTTAAGTATATATATTTTAGCTCTAAAAAAGCAAGCTCAATTCCTCTCCAACAGACAAAAAACAAAGGGAGATTGGTAAAGAGTCTTGCTGTACAATTATTGATCTCCGTATATAATATATATATTTTTTTGTGAATATATCTTGTAAAATTACGCTTGCGGTTCCATTTTCTCCTCTTCCTCCTCCTCCTCCTTTTTTATCCACTGTTATTCTAGAGTAATGTCGTACTTTACCTTTTTGACATGATTATAAGGTTTGTCGATCAAGAATTTTTATCCAAAAGGGACCATTTCAATTTTCATGGGAAGGGGAAAGGAGAAGGAGGAGGGATTCTTGTAAAAGTACATAACAATATATAAAGTTTGAACTGTGGGGCTTGGAAGAGGGGAAAAAAATTTGAATTCAATCTCGTTTTCCTTGTCCTTTTTTCTCTTTTTTCTAGGAGGGGGAAGGAGGAAGTTGGGGAAAAGGATTGTAAAGGAATAACAGAGAGAGAGAGGAGAGAGAGGGAGAGAGTAGAAAATTAAAAGAGGAGGAGAATACAAGGATGAGGAAATTAGTTGTGATTGATTGATGCTTGTCCACATATGACTATAAACTTTTTTTTCTCCTCCTTTCCTTCCCCTCTCCTCTTCTCATCCAATTCTTCACATTCTTGAGACTTCTCTCCCTTGTCCTACTCATCCTCCTTCTTAATTATGCCCAGACGGAAGGCGAGTCTTTTGGCGGAATCGATAACCTGCTGCTGCATCAGATTGAGACTCATCGAAATGACAGCCAGGCCACAGACCAGAAAAAGACTACAGAAAATGAGTTGGCCGTGTGACTGTTCCGTCTCCAAGGATTTTCCCGGAGTCAAATCACCAAGGCCTGAAATTAAATTTTGCAAAAATGAGTCCTCATTCAAATGAAAAAAAGGGAACCAACGTACTTCAATTGAAGTCAGAAGTATGTGCCAAATTGATATTTTCAAAATTCACAAAAAATTAAAAAATAGTGTATTAGAAAACTTGCCGATTGTGGAGAGAGTAATAAAGCAAAAGTATGCACTGTCCAGTAGACTCCAGTCTTCCCAAGCATTGAAACAGACTGCCCCCACCATGAGATAGGCCACCACAAATGCAAGCACCAATGAGATCGGCACACGATCCTTCGACGACGACAAACTACTGTTATGATTGTTCACTTTCCCTCCAGACACGGAGGAAGATGGAGGGGAAGATGAGGATGGGACTGGACAGTCCATCAGTCCATCATCATCTAGCCCCATGTCCACCAAATCTGGTCCGCTTTCTCCATGGAGGAGAAGGGGCACTTTGGACGGGGTCCCATGTTGTTGACTATTCCGACACAAAAGCCCTCCACGGATCGAGTCCCGTGGTCCACACATCCCACTACTGACCCCCACTACACTCCCTAGACCACCCCCACCACCCATCATCGACATTGGATTGTCCCTCATATTGATGTGGTCGTTCAGGTGGACTCCTTGTTCCGAGATATCTATGACACTCTCTGCGTCACTGGACTCGTCCTCACCCCCCAACCCCACCACACTCCCTCCCCCAACTTCCTGTGTCATAATCATGTCTTGTTGTGGACAGTAGAGTTGCTGAAGGATTTGACGACTTCGAACGTCCTCACACATATTTACATTGTACTCGGCACACTCGAACAGGACCTGTCAAATCAAACACGGAGAGAAAGAATTTTTATTTGAACCATTCTTTTATGACTACCGTGACTTTCATAATAAAAGCCATCTTTTGATGTAGACATTTGTGTTGGTAAGAAAATACTACAAATAAAAAATGTTGTTGAGGATTCAAGACATGATTTTTTCTTATGGGATAAATCTAAATTGTTGTGTCACCCTTTGAGCAGCCGCATCAAGATTTTTGAGAGGTAGTGGAGACTGATGATGATTGTGTTGAACCAGGGAAGTTTCACATGTTTTGGATGCGACAGAGTATTTTACTTGGGTAGAGGCAGGTGGTTGAAAAGTGGACGAAGTGGCGCACTTATTATTGTGGACGGGCCGTGAAGGCTTTGATTCAGAAGAAGAGGAGCAACGAGCGTGAGAATAGACAAATTTAAACGTGTTGGCCATGAGTGAACCAATATTTGAGAGCCAAAGGAGCATCAACGGTACACCTACCACGTTCATACAAATAAATACACACACACACATCAATTCACTTCTATGTTGACCTACTACTACATTTACTGACCAACATCCCTTCCATCCATAAACTTCCAAAAAGTTTCAAAAGGGAGAGAAGAACGATGGTTTTTTCAACACAAACAGCTTTAACCCTCAAACGTTTCACGTTTTGACCCACTGTATTTATTTCTTACAGAATTGAGTTGTACATTTCCTGGGTTAAAACGTTCTCCTGTCAATTCTCTCTCCAACGAAAATTCCTTCTTATTTTATCGTTGTATTAATGAAGGGTCACAAAAAAAAAATTTGACTTACCCACGACAGCATAAAACATGGTCAATACTTTGCCCTTCTCGGTCTTGGGTACCCGGTCACCATAACCTACAAGTTTCAAAAAATAATTTTCATTGAAATAACAAACAGTCATGACCATTTGAGCATTCCTGCTCCCTCATAATTTCTCCATACAAAAGGCTGACTCTCAACAATTATTGTTGAACAATAGAATAAATGGAGCCAGGCTAAAATAGCATTGCACAAAACTTGACACCCACAAACAGGAAGGCTACAGAGAAAGAGAGGAGCACAACAGAGCATTGGAGAAAGAGGGACAGAGAAACAAAGTGAAATTTGGGAATGATTATTAGAATAAAAGTGAAGAGAGAGTACAAAAGGAAATAGAAATGACATGGAAAGTTGTGTGCAGTCTAGCCATGTGTGTGTTTGTGTGTGTGTACAGTCTGGTAGCTTAAATTGGTTGATTGGCAGTTGGCAGGAAAAATAGGAGGAAGGAGGGGAGAGGAGGAGGAGGATAGACACGGGTGTGGAAAATCCTTTGGACCATTTTGTTGAATCCCATCCGTACTCAGAATATGGTATGTTGTGCAGACTGGGTGTATATCGGACGTAGGAAATGTACGTGTATTTTCGGGGGCTAACCCCTCTCCTCCTACTCTACTGAAATAATTACCTTCATCTCGTTTTGGTTTGGCAAAATGGCAATGTCCTACATACTCCTCCAGACACGGTGGACAACATCAATGTGGTCTCCCCCTTCCAATCCCCTCCACAATGATGACTTTGGCTTTACAATGAATGGCATTGCCACAGAAGCAATCCCAGACTCAGGGTACATGTAAGGACGAACAGGAGGAGAAATGAAAATGAAAACGAAACGTGCCCGTCGACTCCTCTATATTTATATTATATTATTAATAGAGAGAACACTCGTGTGAATCGGAAAAGGGTGGATAGGGAGAGAATAGAGTTTTGTCGAATTATTGTAGAACATACCCTGCCCCTCATACGTACTTTGTATGTACGATACTTTGTATTTCTCAATCTTTGTATTTATAGGGAGGTGATGTGCGAAGAGGGAGGAGGAAAATGAAGCAAGTGTTTGGTTTCACCAAAATGCTTCCACTTTCATGTAATTAGTCCGAGTCTTTGTAGGAAGTCAACTTTATACCCAGGGAAATGAAATGACTTTAATTCAGCCACCGCTACTCACTCTATCTTTTCTCCTTCTTTCCTCCTCCACGTTTGGAGGGAATCAGGAGCCCACCCAAAATCCAGTTTTGTACATACTTTCTCACACAAGAAAAAAAGCTCTCTCTCTTTCTTTCTTGGCAATTGCTTCTAGACCCCAATGTACCACCAATGTGACCATTTTGAGGGGGAAACAAACTTGGGAGGAGAACAACTCAGAGACTCATCCTGGACAACAAGAAGAAAGGGAAGAAAAGCAGGAGCAGGGGAGTAGGAAGAACAAGCTCATAATGTTATGATAAAGAGTGAGATAGGGTCTTCCACTTTGTATGTACAAGACTCTTCTCAGAGAACACATGCAGAAGGTGGTTTTGGCAGAGCTGTTATAACGCAGGTACTCGAGTACTCACACACACAGTGTGTGTGTGTTGTGTGATGTAAGTTTTCCATGCTAACAAGTTGGAACAAGTTTTTGAAGACATCAAACAAAATGAAATCTTGCCTCTGCTAAATAGAATCCATATAAGGTAAATAATTGTGAATCATAATTAAGTACAAAGAATTTTTAGCTCTAATGTCCCTCCATTACATTTGCTTAGACTTTACTCCTCCTGCTGTGTGTTTGTGTGTGTGTGTGTTCTTGGATCGTGGTCCCCAGTTAAGTAGCCAAGGGGGAGGAAGAGAGTGGAGAGAGGGTGGGGATGGCTCAAGATCCACGATGAAGATGAGAAAAAGAGAGGCAAGGGAATTATTGTGTAGAAAAATAGTTAGTTTCATCCACCTATAAAGTCAGCTATGAACAAGTGAATTGAAAAAGTTACCAAGGATATTTACAAAAAAGTTCCCTATCCACTCTCTCCTTCTGTCTTACTGTGTGTGTACCTATATCTACGATTCCGGCAAGTCATTTCTGGGCAGCAAAGGAAAATGGGAAACCTTGGGGGCTAACACACACACACACACACACTACAAGTACACAGTACGTACACTGGTACAGTAGAAAAAGAGTACAGAAAAGCAGATTTCACTATATTTCATTCCATTCCCGTGAAGAAATTATTCATGACTTCAAATCGCTTCCTCTCTTTCTCCATTTTATTCGCCTTCCCCCGACGCGCAAAATATCCTTTACTTCTCTCTCTCTCTTCCTTCCTCTTTCTCTTTCTCTCCCTCACTACCACGTATTTTGTACAGTCAGTCACATAAATTGCCACATAGTTACATACACCCACCCACCTCCTTCTCCCTCCCCAAAAACCTTGTTTCTCTATATATCAACCCTACACCATCCACACACCAGTCCCTGTAATAGTTGGAGTAATAAGGAAGCAATCTTGTCTGTCTACAAACTTTCTCCTTCTTCCTCCCTTGCCTTTCTCTTTCTTATACTTCTGGCGGGGAGGGGGAGAGAAGAAAAAAGAAGGAAATGCACATGCCGCACACGCCGTGAAATCACTTGGCGAAACACACACACACAACATTTCTAGTTGTAGGCTAATAATAGGAGGGATAGGGTATTTGCGTTGGTACTCCAGTCCCTCCAGAGAGAGAGAGTACCAGGTGGGTTTTTTAATGGTAACTACATGAAAGCATTTAATGGAAAGACTTATGGCTAAATTGGAGTATAAATGTGACATTGTGTGGAATTGGTTCAGCTTGCAAATAGCAAAAAAGCCACAAGTTACAAAGACACAAAGGTAGGGAAAGAATCTTGTTAGTCTCATCTGTGTGTGTCTCTTACAACGTTTACTTCCCTCTCTTTATAACTGCTTTCCTTTCCCTCCCCCGCATACATCTTGATGATTATTCTATTCGAGTGATGGTGAAAGGTAAAGCTCTCTCTCTCTCGTTGGTGAGTTGGGGCGTTGAAACATTGGCCAGGTAGTTACCCGCCTATAAATTCTGTATGCTTGGCATTTCAATGACATTTTCAAAGGGAACCTCCAAAAGTTCGTGTGAAATGAATCGTATCATTGATATACCTTACGTCTAGTACAATTTCTCTTCTCATCATCCTCCCCCTTTTAACAAGTCTATTTTGTGGACAAATAATTTGCTAAAGTCAAGTATCTTCTCCCCTCCTTTCTCTCTCTCTGTCAATCGACTATGGGGAATTCTGAAATGAAAATTGAGTGGAAAGTCATTTTCAAAAACCAACAAAAAACATAAAGTCCCTGTGGTTTCTCCGTCCATCCGATTTTCTCTCAAAGAATTTTACTTTCACCCATCCCTGAACCAAGTACCGTAGCACACTTTAAATCAATGTCTTTTCCATACACAAGGTTTTTCCACTCCCGTACAGCTTGTGTTGTAATCCTCCCCAACGAATTTCCAAAAAATATTGTGGACCACGTGTACTTGGACAATGGCTGCATTGGCTAAATGAAAAAGAGCCAAAATTTTTAGTTGACATTAACAAGACACCCGGATTCTGTTTGGCATAAATACGGTGGACTTTATACTATATTTTTATAGACTCTTCTCTCCATACTAATTCAGTGCCAAGCCTAATAGCCACTAACTAGTACAAGCTTCCAAGTTTTTTCTCAGAACAATGAAGTTGGAGTCTCTATATAATGTAATATATAAAAAAAATTTGAACGACACACGCACAGAAACTCTACTCTCTCTCTCTCTCATTCTATCTTTTGCAGAGACAAACAATTGCAAGAATGGAACTCTCTGGGATGGGCCGGAGTAAATGAATTTCCCGTAAAAAATAGAGAAGGAAGAATTGTGTATAAAGTTCAGAAAAAGAGGGGAAAATCTATTGGATGGTGCAAACTACAGAGAGAATAGGAGGAGCAGAGAGTATAGAAATTGAGAGAGAGAAGAGGGGGAGAAAAGAAGTCGACGTGAAATTCTTTAGTTTGATAACTTATTGTCGTGAATCTCATGGACGACTAACTTGGCCATCCGCTTCGCTCCCTCAACCCGAGATTCTTCTTCTCTGTCTATCGTCTTTCCGCTGATTCTCATTCTTCCTTGATGAGTCAGTTCGAGTCAAATGGCATAGTTTCACTTTCCTTCCTCTTGGCTGTCTGCCTCATTTTTTTAATATTTTGCAAGTTTTTTTTAATATCATTTTTTTATAAAGCTATTATTATATCATCATCAGCCACGCATTGACTATTTCATATCTTGATTCTCTTCCTCATTTTTTTTTACTCCACATTTATTTTGTTGCTCATGTTTAGTCTAACGTAGAGTCATAACGAGACAGAAGGACATGCTCAAAATTAAGTGTCCATGCTCCATATGCCTTTCTTTTTCTTTTCTCTTTCTCTCTCTTTCTCTTTTTGTGTGTCTTGTGAACTCTGGATGAAAATGCTCCCAGGAAAAGTTTTTATTTTCTCCTCATTTTACTCCTCTTTCGCCTCTTCAAGGAAATCGTGAAAGGGCTCAATGTCCCACAAAATGGAGAATTTATCCTCCCCACAAATCTCATGACCACAAAATAATTATGTTCTCCCGGCTTTTTTTACTGGAGAGGGTAAAAAAACTTTTTTCTCATTTTTTATGAGCTACGTCTCTCTCCCTTCCCTCGCTTTGTGTCCACACATGATCATAGATGATGATGATGATCCGAGGTTAGCCACACTGTCCTCCAATTTTCAGTATGTGTGTGTGAATGGAGTTCGAGTGTCCAGAAGGAAGGAGAGGGAAGAAAAGAAAGACTGACGATGAAGATGTTAAGACTTAAATTAAGTCAGTCGCAATTGTGGTCAATGGAGACTGGATGATGGGGGGACGGGCGGGAAGAAAAAGAGGAAGGAAGGTAATTTAAGTGAGATGTACGTGATTTGAAGGTTCATGCAGTTAAGGAAGCCGTAGGAGCTTCTAATAGCACTTTCTCCCTTCAGATTTAGTTGCGAATTACTTTTTTCCCTCTCTCCCCTGAATTTTCTCAGCTATCATGGGTAGTGTGTGGTGTGTGATGTGTGTGTGAGTTGCGATATTTATGGAGTGGAGAGCCACAAAAATCATACACTGTAGATATGTACTCTCATACATACAATGTACGTATAATGGTTAAGTTGAGAAGAGAAAGTGAAAGTCTACCACTTCCTTCACTTTCTCCCACGGCAAGGGGCTATGTATATGTGTGTGTGTGTAGAAATGCCCATGACAGTCTCTCTTCTCTGTCTCATCTGTTTCTACCAAGAGCTGGCTTGAATTGTGTATAGGTATGTTCTGTCTGTCTTAGATAATCTATATCTCCTGACATTGCGTGTGCTGATATTCCAGGAGGGGTCGACCGACGTGGATTCCTCGTAATACGAAGAACACACACACAGGGAGTGAGAGAGTGAAGACTGGTTGGAAGACAGAGCCACACACTCACATGACCCATTTCACCCTGCCATAAAAGTCTTTGCTCTTTGCCTTTTCACTCGACTTGCTCCTTTTCTCCTCCTTCTCCTCCTCCTCCTCCCTTCATTCCTCACTCTCTCTTTCTCTCAAAATTTACTTAGACGAGACATGGAGCATCAAACTCGAAACGTTGCTGTATTTACCAACAACACATTCTTTCTTCCGCTTCACTTAAAATACACGAGGGAAAGACATAGACACCACGAATCCACACATCCATGCATACACGTATACGTGTGTGTGTATAAGTTACCGCTCTGTCTGACCTTTTTTTCACTCATCATTGCCCTGTCTAATACCCAGACATAATGTCAATATAAGAGTCTTTTCTGTCTTCATCCACGTCTTTCCAGGCACTAAGGGAAAGATAAAAATGAGAATGCAGTTTTCCCTACCCATACACACACATCACGCACACCTACAAACAGGAGGAGGAAATCGTTGACCTCCAAACATTTCTCGTTGTTCTATTTTCCTCCATGCTAACCTTTCCCTTTCTTTGACTATGCAGAATGTGGAGAAAGTATTTCAAAGCTGATCACAAAGTCTTTGTACGAGTCCTTCTGTACATTCTAGCAGAGAAATATTTTCAATTGTAAGTCCTCCAACTGAATTCAAAGTGAAATGACTTTTGTATGCATCCATAGCTCACCCAAGACAAAGGGTTAATATGGTTAATTATAAACTTAAATTCTGAGAAAACTCCTTCCCCTTTTGAGAATCAACTTCATACATATTCACATGTGAGCTTTGTGAAATTACCAGATGAAAAGGTTAGATTGATCAAACAAAAAAATTTTTTACATTGACGTAGCGTGTGATATACGTGGTGGTGTAGATGGAAGATGGAGATGCCGGAGGGGTGGGGGGTTTAAATTAATATAATTAAAAAGAGTGAAGAATAGAGTTGCAAAAAGAAAGTGACACACACACACTCTCTCTCACACGCACATATATAATTCTTTCATATAATGGAGGGGTGTGGAGTGGGAGGAAGACAAATGAAAATTACAGAGAAAGAGAGACTCTCTCAAACATGATGATGAGTAAAGTTTACACTCACGTTGGTCAACTCTTTATCAGTTGAAGAGGTTCACACTCTCTCCACCCCTGTCCAAGGTGTGCGAAGCGGGGGAAAAGAAAGGTGGGAAGCGGGTAGTGTAGACTAAGGTAGTGGAGCGAAATGAGACCAAACACACGTATATATGTATGTATGTATGTAATGTATGTATGGACACACACAGCATCTGTATAAAGTTCAGGATTCCCTGGGCAGGAAAAACTATCCGAGTTAATGTAGACTATACTAATTGATTCACACTCTGTCTCCCTCCTTCATCCCTCCTTGTCTTCCTCATCCATGCATGTAATATCAACATGGAAGGAACGGGGTTCCACACACACAAACGCAAAATATGCACAGCTCATCTCCATCTACAAGACCAAATTGAATGGGTCTGTCTAATAAACGAAAGTGTACATTAGATGCATAGGTACCGTATTCTCGGAAGTAGAACCCCCTGGGTCGTCGAGACATTTGACAGTCAAACCGGATCTCATATAAAAAAGAATCCCCTCCGCTTCTTTTTCAATCGACTGCTGTTGTGAGGGGTAACATCACTTTTGAAGAAATTTTCTACTCGTTTAACTTGACAACAGAGCCGGCGGGTGGGGAGTCTGGGTTCCAAGAATACAGTACAGGAAGAAGGAAAGATGGAGAGGAACACACGCACTTATATATAAGCTGGAGTTCTTTAGAAAGAGGAAGGAGACAGAGAACAAAATTCGGGAGAATGAGTTAACAGCGTCCCTTTCATTTGATCTGTGTGTGTCTGTGTGACTCTCTCAACCAAGGAGAGCACACATAAGTAGTGTAGCTCCGAGCCCAAGACCCCAAAAACTCCAAAAAAGGACAAGCATCAGAAGAGAGAGGAGGAAGCTTGGACCTTTATGCGATATACACCTACACACACATACACACACGCGTACCTTGTACACAAGACACATTCAACAGGATCGAATTGGATAAGGCTAACCTTGTCTATTTTTTTCTCATTGCATTATTTTGCATTCCAACAGAGTTGAGGCAAAAACTCCTGCACCGTCCCTTCTAAATAATTCACACACACACACTACCACACGAACACGCATCTCGTTCGTGTGTTTACTATGGGTAGAACTACAAAAGTTGGGAAAGATGCGGAGGTTTACTGAATTTTACAATTTTTTCTTGTCATTCTTACCTGACTGTTTTTTGAATGGTTGGAAAGATTAAAGGGAATAAATGGGTGCAGTGGGGGAAAAATAATATGGCAAAAATAGAATGAGGCGAATGAACGTCCTGGTTTTGTTACTCAATTTATTTGTACTTTTGTAGAAATGTGTATGTATGGACTAGAAACACCTGTTTTCAAAAATTAAATTGTACGAACCAACTTTTGAACTCCAAACAGAAATGAGACGAAAGTGTACACAATACCACAACAAAAAGGATGTTGTACAATGAAAATGACAAGACGGAGGAAAGGAAGGAAGTGGTTTGTAATGTCATGAGAGGGAGGGAAAGCTTAATAAAGTGGAAGATTTTCTCAGACAGTCTGTTGGAGACATTTTTAATACGACAATGATAACGTCAAGCCAAGAAAGAGAGAGAGAGATTTTTGTACTAACCTATGGTCGTTATGATGCTCACGGCGTACAGCAGCGCTCCTGGAAATATTAAAAACAAAAACAGACCCTTAAACATATATTTTTTTCACCTTGTCAAACACCCTCCATCTTCCCTCCTCCCCATCTCCACCACCAGCATTTCTACTTTCATCCAAAAGAAGGGCCCAAAAGAAGTGTCAAGAAAACTCAGAAAAATCCGGGGACTGTCAGGCCAGACTTGGGAAATTTACATTTGGGAAAAATATTTTCTTTATCCTCGGAACTACTGTGTGAGGTTTGGGAATTCAAACTCGGCATTGAGAAAGTACATGTATGTAGGGGTGAAATATATTTTCAAGAAAAAAAAAATTGGGACCGTTCAATTTTATTGAAATTTGAAATAATTCAAAAAAAATATTTCTACCACCCTGCTGCATAGTTCAAATCATGACTCTATATACATGGATTGTGGAACACTGCAGTAGTGAGTGTATCCTTCGTATACCTACGTTATATATAGGGACTGGAGATATCAGTTTATAATCCGCAATTCAGTCAAGGTATTTTGTATAAAGCGGTGGATTTACATTTCGAAAAGTATATAAAAATAAACCCTGGCAACAAAAGTATGGGGAATGTACGCACCTCAACCACTACATAAGGTAAGGTACGTTGTAGAGAAAGAGACTCACCGCTGAAAGACCATTTCTTTTTGGGATCCGGCTCTGTATAATATCCTTCGGTAGCTGCAGTCTTGGCTACTTCATCCTCAAACTTTTTCAGCTCTTTTTCCACAGCTCGGGTCCAATTGAGCTCATAGAGAACGTTAAATTTGACTGTATTGACAAACACACACATAAGATATACATATTACATACCTATGTACAGTACATATGTGTGTTATTGACTAAAAGAAACTTTTTCTTCCAAGCTATTTAATCTGCTCCTGGGTGACAAGTGCAGTGCATTTTGTGTATGAGAGTACAGTGTGTGTGTGTGGCTGTGGGGGTGTACAGTGAAAGAGAAATGATGTTGAGAGTAGGTTACCTAGTCTGTGTGTGTGTGTGTGTGTGGTAGAGGTACTTTTGTGTGCTCTTGTTCACATCAATTGCAACCTCATTCTTCTTCTCATTCTGACACACTTCATGTTCCCTACCTTCTACTCATACTCCCTTCCCTTCCCTGCAAACATGTGTGGTGGGGGTGGGCGCCTTATGCAATCGTCAATTCGCAAACGTACTTTAAATAATAGAATATACAATAGTCTCTACTTTTCTGCATCAACTCTTCAAACCGCAATCGACCGACTGTCTACTTTCCCCTGCCAGTGTGAGAATGTGTATGAAATTTGTGGATCCACGTGCCTACATTGGTTTCAAAAACTCTCAACTTCTTTACTCTTTTTTTACAAATATTCATGTCGACTTTGTGAGACAGTAGACAAAGAAACCAAAGGGATGTTCTATGGTGGATGTGCGTGTGTGGGAAAGAAGAGAGGGAAAGGGGGAAAAGAAAAAGTGAGGAAAAAGTCCATGTGAAGTTTTTTCCAGTGAACATTTACAGGATCTGCACACCCAGAGAGACCATGCTGGAACACTTAAACTATTTACTACTTGGACTACATGATCCAATGATGATGGTTACTCGTGGTTTTTGTTATCCGACTATTAAAGTACCACAAGTTTCATAAGTACATATGTGTGTGTGTACCGTGTGTGTGTATTGTACAAAAACTGCTTCAAATCCAGCAGCGGCTACATGACTCAACAACAGCTCAGTCTCGGAAATAATCCAACCGTTCCTAACACAACGTGTGTGTAGTGTGTGTGTAAGGGAAATGAACTTTTTGTACAGATGTACTTCTCCCTTTGTACATATAAGTGTGTGTGAAAGTACATAGAGAAACATTCATTGACTTGGTCAGATCGTAAAAGTGAAAGCAGATGTGGAAATCCACTCTCTCCTCCTCCTCCTTGGGTATTTACAATGATGAGAGCAGGAGTCAGTGTGAACTCGCAATATTTTTTTTAAATTCCAGCTCTCACTCTCGAAAAAATGTGAAACCTTTCTTCGTACATGTTATGTGAGTCGAGTCGAGTGGTTGTTTATATCAATGTGAGCGGAAAGATCAAAATAGAAACAATGAGACACAAGCCACACACAGATTAGTATCCAGTGTCGACTTTCTCTCTCACTTTCTGTGTGTGTGTGTGTGTGTGTCCACGCATATGTTTGTCTGTGTTTACTTGTGTGTCCTTCCTTGATGATGACATGGTCATGAACTGCCAGAGTATTTTTAAAGCGATGTACAAATAAAGGGTCGTCTGGCCTTTGTGTGTCCATGTGTGTGTGGATAAAGGGAGTTGTGTACCAGAAGACTTGTGGTTGGATAAATTAGGAGCTTTGTACTCACATGTTCGTGTGTGGTTTATGTCACAAATGTGGACAATGTATTCGTACCAAGAGTTCAGACCGTGTGTTGCATGTTGTAAGATGTTGGATGGAATGGTTTTTCCAGAGATAAACAGCGGACAAAATAGCCGTGACAGGGAAGTCCTCCAAATGTTTGGCAAAAGATGGATTTTGTACACTTCACCCAGACTGACTGAGGTGTGTGTGTGTGTAAGGTTGACAATCCATGTTTGTGTGCCTGAGTTTGTATCCGCTCACAGTCATTATAAGGATTAATTTATGGAAATTGGTGAGGATTATTTATTTAATGTCGGCTCTTAGGAGAGATTGATTCCTGCCCCTGGTTTAGAACAGTAAAATAAATGAAGGTCCAAATTCTCCCTCACCCCTCCTTTCTCTTTCTCCCTCCAATTTAAAACGGAATACCGTCAAAGTTTCGTACTATCACCGATCCCAGCCTCCCCCATCCTCTCTCCCACACACAAAAGTTGAGAGACCACTGTCAGTCGTAAGGTAAATACTTTTAAAATGTGCGGCAGAGAATATACTCTAAAACCACACAGAGACACACACCCTGTGGACACATAGAGAGACACTCTGCAACAAAATAAAACTTTTTGACCATTTGCATGCTCCACACACTCACTTCCACGACTACTTCACGGCCCTCTTCTTCAAATCTACTTTAGCTCTCCACGGGATTCTTCCCTCTGTGTGGTGGTGTGTGAGAGAGAGAGAGGGAGAGAAAGAGAGAGTGCTTGTGTGTGTATGACCAGAAGAACCGATTTCCGCTCTCAAAACCCACCATCACACTCTCCATCATCATCCTCATCATCTCTAATAGACTTATAAAGCATCCCCTTGCTCCTTCCTCCCCTCCTTTCCCCTCCTTGTCATGAAAGCCTGCGTGTGTGTGTATCCCTCCGTTCCATATCGCCAACATTAAATTCTCATACAAGTTTTCGTCTCTCCTGTCCTTGCACTCCTCGTAGTCACAGTGAACTGATAATTTCGTATGTTATTTAATTCCTCGCTTGGTTACGTCTCTGTCCCTCCCCCTGTCTTCCTCTCTACTTAACTAACCTCAAGTTTAATACTCCTCTCCTTTCTCCTCCTCCTCCTCATGTAAAGTCAAGCAGGACGAAAGTCGCCTCTCAACATGAAAATGTATAGCATGACGGTCACAGTACTTATATCATCCCTTTTAACAAAATCAAAAGTCAGAGAGAGAGAGAGAGAGAGAGAGAAAGGGGTAAGATTTTTCCTCATCCTCTGATTCAAAGGCCACACACACAATACAATGTGATGGAGGAGAAGATGAAAGGGAAAAGATGGGGAAAGTCTCATTCCCTAGACAATCTAAGACACATCCAAAGGCAAAAGAACAATCATCGCTGAAACCACACACACACAGATTCATCCTCTCTTTCTCATATCTTCCATACAGATTGTGTACACACAATGCGATCCCAAACGACGACCATCAATAGAATAGTACGGCAATGTGTGTGTGAGTGTGTGTGTACAATGTGTAGGAAAGTATGATACGAGACGACAGCATGGGGAGAGGGAGAGAGAGCCGCTTCGAATTCCACTGTGAGGGAAAACGTTCAAGGAGGAGGGAGAAAGTAGAAGAGTCCTGACAGTTTATACCCACTAGCCGACAGACCACTTACAAGTGAAAAGTGAAAAGAGCAGACAGCGCTCCAGAGTATTTTACTCTCTCTTTCTCTTCTACGTCTCCCTCCTTTCTTCCTGTTAAGATCAAGTTTTAGGTACATAAAGACAGTCACATGCCCTCATCACATAAGAGAGAGAGGGAGAACTGAATTGCCGTCACTACCATCATCACCCATCCTCATCCTCACCACACTCTCCCTCCTTCCTTCCTCTCACCATAAACGGCTTACATTGGAGGCATACAGTACAGAATTTATGAAAGTCAACAGAGAATAATTGCCTTGAGTCAAGATCAAGGCTAATGCATTAAATTGAGTGCGTGGATCGTCAACTCGTAATTATTTTGCTTTAACCTTGTAAGTCTACAGTTATCCATCCTCCTTAGTCAATACATCCATATGAATCTCTCACTCTCTTCTCTCTTCAGGTTACAAGGCTCTCTCCCTTTGTGTGTGTGTCATGAGGGAGAAAGAGAGACGAACTGTGTGAGAATAAGAGTGAGTTGTGTGATGAGCTTGGGGCTTTCTAGATTACTTTGAAAAATTTATTCCTAATAATTTTATTTACTCTGTGACAATCAACTCTAGTGTAATTGTACGTGTAATTGTGCGTGTGCGTGTGTGTGTTAGTGTGGAGAGTGAGGTTAACTGGGATTGTTTAGACTGGGAGGAATTAGACTACAGCTGTACAGCTATGGACTGTGTCTTCCTCGTATTTTTAATTCTAGTCGGTCCAGACCGCCGTCTTGGGTGATGGGAGTGGGGGAGAGAAAATGGGGATGGCAGGGAATTGGAGTGACGAATTAGCACTAAGATTGTTATCAACATGTTGGATCCTGAAGAATTCTCTGGGGGAAATACTTCCCTTGCCTTCCCGAATTTTGAATGAATACCTACAACTACTACACAATCTTCCCCCCACAAGTATAACAGGGGATATATGCATGTGTACAGGCCAAAAAGGATGGTAAGAACATGAAGGAGAAACAAGATATAAAATATCTCAAAAAAGTTTTCCACATTGTACACACATAGTGACTGGGTGTGTGTGTGTACAGCAGGGTTATAGATCTATCTCAGTATTACATTATGGAGATCCCAAACAGCTTCATGTTTATTCAGACTACGTAAATTAAATTGTCAATTTTTGTGTTCGCAAAACAACAGGGCCGTGGTTGGTTTGACTAACGAAACGAGAGAGAGAGAACGAGAGAAGAGGAGAGAGTAATGGTATGCAAGGGAAGACTAATTAGGATCGAATTTCCTTACACACACAAATTCTTCTCTCATAGTAGACACTGAAGATATTTAGAGAAAAGTTGGACCTATTATAATGTCTATGTCTCTCCTCTTTACATGTACATACATGTATATGTATAAGTTTGTGTGTGTTTTAAATGAGAATATACGTCAGGAAACTCCATATTAGGTTATCTAAACTTTTCTCTCTTGACTCTTCTTTCTTTTGTACGAAGCCACAGAGAGCCACAGAGAGAGAGAGAGAGAGCTTCCAGCTTAATTTCCATGGATGAAAAATTAAAAGTAGTCAAGCTAATTGAGGTTAAAGAGTGATGTGCTCCTCTATGTGTACTCTGTGTGTGTGTGGATACGGGGAAAAGTTGGTAAAGAAAGAGAAAGGAGGTGAGTTTTTGCAGAAAACATGCTTATTCTGCTCAGAGTTTTTCCAAGACTCTAGAAATGAGATGAGGAGGGGAGAGGGAGGAATAAGGAGAAAGTTACAGAGAGGACAGAGAGAAGGAAGGCCGAATCAGAGTCAGAACATTAGAAACCAGTAACCAGCTTTCTTTTTGGATATATCATCGATACGTCTACACAGTGCACACACACAGTTCCAAAAATATACAACCCAACGACTTTCTAACCTCTGAAGATGACGGAGTAAATGACGAAGAGATGGATATGGAGACATGCACACACAAAAACACAGCCATGCATCTACACTGTGTCCACAAAAATTTTACCACGCTTCGCCAAATGTCCTTAAACTCACTCACTCACTTTCTCCACTCTCATCTCAAGGTCGTTCGCTTTTTGTGAAAAGTCAAACTTAATTTCAGATCATTTTGGGTACAGTTGAAAAGAGAGAATTATTTAAACCCCATGTACTGCATAATGTCCATAAATTGAGTAAACTCAACTAAATAATTAAATAAACCGAGGCAGGAACTGAAGAAGATAGTAATTACTAATTACCCTTATAAATATTGACGTCAACACTTTAAACGTATTTTGACGGGAATATTAAGAAAACATGAAGATCGAGTTAATAATAAAAGGGGAAAACTCAAATGGTGTCACTTTTGACTGATGTAACAGTCTGTTACCTATGAGTCGTAGTGAAAAGGCAAGAATGGATAGTTGAGAAATAAATTCACAGGCCATTCACTGTAAACATACACACTTGTGACAACCAACTTTAAATTGAAAGAAAAGTTAAACATTTTGTTGAAAATATTTTGAAGGTCAACTTCCAACACAACAAGTCACATGGACCTGATGGAGGAAAAATCCGTGTTCAACCTCTCCCTTAACTTCTGATGATGTACAGTTAAAGTTTTTAAGGGTGTCCCTATTCAAGTTAATGGAAACTAGTTTTTTCACAAAAATGTGTGTCTAAAAACTTCCTGGCCACGCTGTACACACAGAGGGAGAGAGTGAGACGGGGAGAATGAGAGGTTGTCAGCGTCAGCCAACTGAACTGAAGACGGATCTTTTCTCATTCGAATCTAACTCTGGCTTTTCTTCTTTTCATTGCATTTTCAGAAAAAACTCTACTCTCTCTCTCTCTGTATTTCTCCACTCCACTCCTTCAACGTATTAGATGTACACAAAAATAGAGAAGAAGAGAGAGTAAAGCTCCGATTCGCACTTATATCAATGGAGAATTATTAATAAGTAATGGAGAGAAACTGGTTCCAGTTGCCCTATTCCATTCCATTTGCACCCTGCAACTCTCTCCCTCTCCTTTGCTTTCACTCTCTCTCTCTCTCTCTTCTCGCCTTTCTCTCAGACACCCAGTTTTTTTCTATTTCTCATTTCTTCCCTCTTATTTTGTCCTTCTCATGTGTGCCTCTCCTTTCTACTTTGTCTTGTTTTCCTGACAAAGTAGTCCGCATTTCTCTTTCCCACACATTTTTCCTTCCAATCCCACACACTTTCATTCTCCCTCTCTCTCGTGTACTACTGACGCTGTATTGTGATTAAAGCCTCATTTTAAGCAAACTCCATGGATCTTGCATCTCATTCTCTCGACATTGATTTGTGTCTCAGATTGATGTTTGTCATGCTTCCCGAGTTGGCTTTGGAAACACCCAAGGGAATTTCTTCATTCCTCATCCCCCGTCTTCTCCCCCATCTCAACCCGCCATCCTCTCTGTCTGTCTGTCTGCACACATTTCTTACCTCCACAAAACTATTACACATAGTGTGTATTGCATACTGAGGAAACTTGGACCATTCCTTATTTCTCAGACCCATTAAAGCTTTGCACGCACTTTCTCTCTTCCTCTCCTCCCTGTGTGTGTGCTTGTGCGGTGTACTGTGTACTCTTGTCGTTATTTGTATGTTGTCGAGGCGGTCGGCTCAGCTAAGCAATTTTTCGAAGGTAGAATGAAGGTAGGGTATACTACCATGAATGTGTTTGTGTATATATGCTGTATTTGTGTCTGTACATTAGAACTAAGCTCAAAAGTAAAAAAGCAGTGCAGGGAAAATCTCTCAATATTCAAACTAATTCAATCAGATGGTTGCAATCGGAGTTAAGATAGAGAGAAACTTTCACTTTCTCCATTCCTTCCTTTTCACTGTATATCTCTTCCCTGTCCAAGTGGATGTGTGTTTACTCGAGGAGGATATAAGGAGGAGAAAAGTTTTTGGTGCGTGTGTGTGTATGTGTGTGAAATTCTTGACTGATTACAATTCCAAGAGATTTACAACACACACACATGTATGCACACAAGCAGTGTACAGGGTACAGTGGGAAATGGTTGGGAGATGTTTTCACAGTTTTAGACTAGAATTGGAAAGGAGGGGGAGGTTTGTGTAGCCTTCAAAAAAGAGATTATACAAGAGGATAATGTAATCAACAGCCCTCAAATTTCTGCTTATCTACTGTCAATTCTTACGCTTATATGATTACCCACGAAAACCCCTCCTCATCTCTCTCGCTCCTCTGAACGTGAACCAACTCTGGCATCTTACTTTGCCTTTCCTGGGATTTCATTTCAATTTCTCACTCCCCACACTTTAAATGTACAATGCAAATTGTGTGTGTGTGGATGTGGATGTGGAGAAAATAGAGTGTAAATCCTAACCCACAAATTCCTAGCTTTCCCTAGTTAGCCTCGTTTTCCTCCTTCCTTCCCTTCCATTCCCATGGCCATGGTACTCTGGTCTGAATATATTGATCCTCGCAAATTTGTTGTTGTTAGGTTTTGTAGTTTAGCTCTGATTAAAACCTGATAAAATGATTTGTCTAATTGCGCCTAAAACTCGACTATAACTCTCTCTTCCCTCTTTCTCTCTACAGTTTGTGCCTGTGTACAAATGTTGAGAGAGATAAAGGAGAGAAGAGTACAAAAAGTTAATTAACTAAATTGCTACATTTTGTTTTTCTCTCTCTGTCTCCATTTGAGTGAGAGTGTGAGTGTGTGTGGGTGAGTGTGTAGTTTTTTAATTACAAAGTGGTGGAAGTAGTGAAGAGAGTTAGGGAGCTAACTTGTAATATTCCAGAGTTCGCCCACACAGTCCTTCCGAATTTGTGTAATATTTTGATTCCAGGTAGCATTAGTTTGTTGTCGGATCTCCAGTTCCTTGTCCGCCTCAAGATGTTCGAAGAGAAAAGCTCCAGCACAAGCGTACGACACAATGAGGATACAGAGTCCAACATGAGAGAAAAGATGAGCTAGGAAAATTCGAATACAATTTTTTGCTCTTGTCGGAGTGCACTTGGATGATGAGGAGGATTTTTCGGCTGAGGTGGAGGAAGAGTGTGAACGCGCTGTTGATGCTGTTGTCTTGACATCCTGCTTGTTTTTCGATGGCCCCATCATGGTCCCGCCATATGACCACCATGAAAGAGTCCATGACCCGTGAGACACATCGAGACGACTTCCAGGCCACCACCACCACCAATAAAACTGAATCCTCTTTCACTCTCCCCGTGAAACTCCCGGAGAGGGGAAAAAAGAAAAAGACACACCTCACACAACACACCTAAACAACACAACCTTCACAAATTCTCCAGTAGCAAAAGTTCCAAAACTCCAAGCTCCAGCTTGTGTCTTTCAGAGGTAAATCCTCAGACAAACCAGCGAACGGACTAAAACGGCCGTATTATACTCTCTCTCTCTTTCTCCCCGGCTCTCACAAGTGCTGCGTGCGTCTTTCATTTCTCTTCTCCTCTCTTTCACTATTCTATCCCTAAGCCTCTTTCTCCCATGCCTTTCTCCCTGTCGCTCTCCTCTTCTCTCTCTCCCTCTGTGCTACAGTGTAGAGACCCTTGAAGAGAGAAAGAACAGTTGTAACTTGACTACACTTTCCCTATACTCAACTACACTACAGCACAGACATACTCTCACACAGACTTTACATTGACAAAGATCCCCTCTCACCCTCCTCTCTCTCTCTCCCTTCTCGCTTTCTCCTCCACGACACATCATTTCAATAGGCGTTATTCCTCTTAGCCTAATGTGTTATCTGAATGTGCATTAGAGGCAAATGATGTTCGTATTTCCGTTCACTTTTCCTCTCTCTCTCTCTCTCTCTTCAGACACCCCTCACACACCCACCCATCCACACTCATTCCCATTGCTCACTGTATTGTCCACAATCCTCAAAAGGAGAAGGGGAGACTCAGAAATCATACTCACCTTCATACAACTACTGTACATTCCATCCTCCCTTGATTGCACAGTAAATGTATCTAGTGTACACCTTGATGATACTTCTAGCATCTCAGATTCCAACAAGAATTCAAATGTTCCCACACACACACAAGCCGAGTAATTTTTACCATTATTTACTTTCAATTTTACACCTCCCTTCGTCTCCTCATCTTCCATTCTTCACAGACCCTTGTCACTGTCAGTGTCGGGTGTCATTGTCATGAAACTCGGGGGAAAGTTAACTTAATACATTGTATTAGGGAAGGGCGGGGACAAGAGGAAAACTTGAGGACCCCAACGCACAGATACACACTGTAATCCGTAACGCAGAAAAATATCCACCTGCCGTTAAAAGTGTCTTGATATAAGGACAAGTTAAATGGAGGAAATATTTTTTTATAAACTTTACATTGTCTCTCTCTCTCTCTCCATCCGAGATAGAGGCAATGCGGATGGAAGGGATGGAAAGGGTTACAAGTAAATGTTTTACATGGAGGAGGAGGAAAAAATTCCTCCATTTGTACTTGTTGGGAAAATGAGGAGAAGAGCTGTTTTGTTCCCTTGTTAGTCGGACAAATGTACATGTAAGGTGTGTGTGTGTGTTTGTGTATATACGTGTGTTGAGACGTGAGAGTGAGAATTGAACGGAGCAGAACTTTGAGTCTTTGCTTCCCTATCTTTTCCCTCACTCTTTCTCATCCTTCTCCTCTTTTTCTGACTCTCTACTCCCCACTACTGCTCATTTCATAAGACTTACGTGCTTGGACTTCAAACTTGGACTCGCAACTCCTCTTATATATAAATCAGCCCTTTTTTCCTCCTCTCACCCTCTCTTTCTCTATGAAATATGACTTGGACGTTCCACCACCACCTCCAAACAACACACACACTCTCACTCCCACCTTCTCCTTTCTCTCTTTCCCCTTCCACTCATGTACAGCTCCAAAGTGTAGAGTTGGAATCCACCATATATGTACTCTTGTCATCCTCCCCCCTCCTCTTCTTCTCTAATAATAAAGGAAAGGTGCACACCTGTTTTTTTGTCACCACCAAACTCATTCCAATTGCCCACTTTCCTCACCCATCCTTTCTCTCTCTCTCTCTCTCTTTCTCTCGATGTGTGTGTGTTGCCTTTTTCTGCTGATGCCTCTCTTTACTCTGTATAGTCTCGTATAGGGTGAGCTCTTATTATTTTTCTCCTCTCCTCTCCTCACTTTTTGTCCTATTTTTTCTCTGACCAAAAATGTGCATTCTTCTAATTGGTCAAATCTATAGCAAAAAATCTAGAGAATGGAAAGAAGGAGGAAAAACATGAAGAGTCTCTTCAAGTCTCTTACGCTTGTTATGTATTTGCAGTTGCTCCTCTTCACAACATTTTGCACCTCACAGGAGAGGAGGACGGAGATGATGAATTCCCACTCACAATACATACTCATTCCCTCCAGCACTTTGACCAATAAAAGAAACATTATTTAATCTTTATCTTCTAATCTTATCTCTGTGATAAACCCCCCTGGGTCCTCCACATCCTCCTTTCACACACTTCCTCACAAAGCACCCACATCCTACATGTCTACACTGCACACACACACAAACATTTTTTTGACTCGGATGAAGGATAGGGAGAGTCTGTTGTGTATTTATACATGTGGGTATGTACAAGTATATAAACTTGATTATCACCCACGAGTCTTCACTCTACATTGTACACACAATAAATTTACTTTCCACTTTCCAACATTCTCTCTCTTTCTTCCTTTCTCCTTGTGTGTGTCTGTGTGTCTGTGTGGAGCCTCACGTTCTGCCTTTTCCCACTTAAAAGAGTGTGTCAGGTACATATGAACAGAAAGACACAGTGAGTTGTTCCTTATGGATGATTCATTCTTTTATTTTCCGGGTTGTGAGTCGTCAGGTTGAATTCCTACAAATTCTCCCTTGTATCCCTGTTACTGGGAAGGGAATCCGTTTCCCTTCCTTCCAAAAATTCAAATATTGTAAAAGTATAAAAGTGAAGGGGAGGAGGGCTATTCTCAATAAAATATACAGGAGAGAAAGATGAGATATAGAAACGACAATCTTTTTATTATCTTTGATACACAGAAAAGCTTTATTTTGTACAGAAGAGGAGAAGGGGTTCTAGGGAAGACGGATGTTCACATTTAGCCCACCATGCTAGAGAAATGAAATGCATACACAGTACACACACGACACACAAGTCAAGATATGAAGACGAGGAGGTTATCCCCCGTCCCATGTACACAGTCAAAGAAGACTCTGCCACACACACACACTCACACACACACAGCCGCTTTCCCCAAGAAAAGTTTCAGAAAAACTTTGGACAGAAAAGCTCCTTGAAAGAGATGCAAAAAGAAGTTTAATGTTGGAGGTGTGCAGTCTGTGTGTGTGTGTGTGTGTTGGGCACAATTTGGGGGGACACACGAAGCGTAAATAAATGGTGTAGAGTCTTATTTCGAGTAGTTTGAACGGGACGCATCAAAAAAGATCCGATGGCCTTAGCCAGGAGCTAAAAGCCAAGTCTTGCATGCTGTAACGTAGGAGACAGCAGGAGGAGCCTTAAGGAGAGCATTTCATCTCCGTAGCAGACAGACGAGAATAGATGTGTACGCATATACACCCAACCATACGTACGACTGCTTGTGTCATGTGTGTGTAAGGGAGAAACGGGGCGTAAGAGCAGGAAGTCAAAAGCTATTTTCATTGTGTGTGATGCTCTCTCACCATTTCTCAACAAAACACTTTAACTTTTTTTCCCTTCCCTCTCTCCTTCTCTCTCTCTCCCACAGCCACCAATTTTTATTCAGAGATAGCTTTCTTCACACAGGAGTAGAGTGAACCTATAAAAATTTGTCGGATTTTTTTTAATTTTTCAAAAAAAGTCCCTTCCAGGAATAACACAAACACACACACACACAAGCAAAAGCCATTCCTCCTCATAAGTCTAGCGTTTTTCCCGATCATGTAATTTTTAACTTGGCACCTCTTTTCAAAATTATGTCGAAATTTGGGGACAACCCTGTCCCCTCCCCATTATATTTACCATGTTTAGCATGAGAGGGAAAAAGAAATGTTGTAAAATAAACATTTTAGTGGGCCCTAGGGAGCTGTTCAAATGAAATTTTTGAAAAATTGGGTCAACTGGAAAGAGAGGCGCGCCTCAAAAAAAATTTTTTGCAATGGAAAATATTGAGACATAAAATCACCCTGCTTTCCCCTACTTTCTCTGCTGTTTGTTGACCGTCTGGAAAGAGGAAAGAGAGAGAGAGCGTACACTGAAATTTGACAATATTCTGTGCGGAGCGTGAAGAATATTTGTCTTGTTCTGGTCGGGTCACACACATACACACACATTCCATGCAATTCATATTTATGAAATTACTGTACAGGCCTCCTCTTCCTCTTTTTCTCTGTTGTTCTTCGCTTGAAGGAAAATGGCCATTTCCTCCCCAACATTGCCCCATGTGTTCCAATTCTCTCCCGCTGCCCGCCCGTTTTCTGTGTCTCGACTCTCAGAGTCGGGACTATTTTTTTTTGAGAGGAAAAAAGTTTTATTTAAATTTGTAAACGTATAAAGTCAACCAGGAGAGCGCTAAGCGGTGAGGAGGGGAGATGAAGCTAAACAGTCTCTTGTGTGTGGGTGTGTGTGTGTGTGTGTGTGTGGATGGGATGGTGAATGTACCTTGGAAAATCGATTGGAGGAAAGTGTGACTTTTTTTGCTGACAGTGACAAAATACTTTGAAATCAAAGCCCGTTCAAAACACATACACATTCCCTACTCCTCCCAGTACGTGAGATGACTCTTAAAAATCCTAAATAGTAATAATACGTATCTTCATTTAATACATTTAATAATGTAGAGGAGAGGGGAAGAGAGAAAAAATGGAACGTCGCTAATTCCGAGAACACCATCCCACGCTCCAGTACTCTGGACCATTTTGTCCATGAATATTGTTATCAATTAATTAATTTCAATAGTGTCATAACAGACGCTCTCTCTCTCTCTCTCGATGATAGAGATGATGGCATGGGAGGAGATGTACTGCCCTCCCCCTTTTTACGTATTTCTCTCATGATTTTTGAAACAGAGGAAGAGAGCAGGTGAAAAGTAATAATATGATTATGCGTGGAGTAAGTACGAAGGGTAGAGAGGGAGGAAGTAGGGCAACGTAAATGGTGCTCTTCCCCTCTCACTCTCTTTTATTTCCATTATTACGTTTCACAGTTTCCAGAGAAGGAATTTGTGCATTGTGAGAGAAATGCTGGAAAGCGGGGGTTCATTCATTCATTCAGATGGAAAAGGGAGACTCTCGAGTCACCTAATGTAGCGGAATCATATTGCTCCGTGTGTGTGTGTATCTGAGATGGCAATTTTGGAGAGTGTGGGTGTGTGTGAGACATGAGTTCATGTATATGAACTCTTTCTTAATAGATTCACCCCTCATCACATATGTTACATTACCCTCATCACAATCATTATCATCATCCACATGCCCCAACACCATTTCACCAGTTGAAGAGAAGAGAGATAGAGAAAGCGAGTCGCTTAAAAAACATTTCCTCCTTCCTCCTCACGAATACCAATGAGAAAATCTGGATGTTGGGGGAAGTGAAAGCATTTTAATATTACACATACATATATTTTTGGAGAAAAGTGTTCTCATCCTCTCAGAAAAAGAGAGATATCATCCCCACTTTTTTCCCTCTCTCTCTCTTTCTCTTTCTTAACTGCAGTTGAAATCTGGAGATAATAGTCAATTGATGAAGCTCTCTTTTTCACTCTCCTCTCTCTACAGTCTAGAGCAGAGAGAAGAGAATCGTCTTAGTATTCTGTCGCTATACAAAAATTAATAATAACATTATTGTTCTCTCCGTATCTATTCTATACACACATTTCTCTCTCTCTCTTTACTAATGGATATTCTATTAGTCAAGTTGAGATGACAAGACGGGAGAGGAGGAGGAGGTATAGAAAAGATTATCTTGAAATGCCTTCAAGTGTATCAATTTTGTTCAGTTGATGAACCTCGCTTCAGCAAAACAATTTTCTCTTCATCATATACTTGGCTCAATCTCCCTCCTATTTCTCTATTGATTGAGTTCGGAGGCCGTGAATGACAATGAACACAAAACATTTTCATTAGAGGAAAAAACTTTTTCGTAATATTCACACTGGTACATACACATTCTAAGTGTGTGTGTTTGTGTGTGCCAGGGAAAGTTTAACTTGTGTGTGTGTGGGAAATAAAGCGGTGGAAAATCTGACTGTTTCTTGTCATTTTAGTTTGTGTTTTTTAGACAAAGAAACGTAAAATGAACCATTTCACTTTCTCCACTTTCACTCGTTACCTTGGCGGAGTGCCATTGCCATGTGTGTGTGCAGTGTGCACATGTAGAATGTAGACGCACGTAAATTGTAAATTGTTTTTTTGTAAAATGTGATAAAATTACTTGTAACATCTTATTTAAAACAAATTGTGCAAGAAATGTAAATGTAATCGTACGCTTTACTACTGTACACCTCCTCCCACTGTCATTAAAAAATGTTATTCTCCTCTAGGCTCCCTCCACTCCCTACACCACTAGGCAAGGAAAGGAGGAATGTGAGACCCAAGATGAGGAGACAAAGAGAGGATTGAGTGTGTGCGTGGAGGAGAGAGAATAATACAAGCCGTAAAATTGCCATAAATGACAGTTACTTTGAAGAAGGAGGATGAGGGGAAATGAAATGGGAAATATTCACACGTAGAGATGACACACACACACACAACAGGTATACAGTTCAACTAGTGAAAGCTGCGGGTTCTTTGCATAAATTTTAATGAGATCACAAGAAAAGCCCCAGGTTTCCATTCTCTTCCCTTCATCCTTTCCTCCCTCTCTTCACATCCTTCGTTTGAGCGGTAGTAAAAAGGAAGAAAATAAGGACTATGCTTGTATTTCTTCTCATTCGGGTCTTATGTACGAGCTTGAGAGAGAGAAAGTGAGAGAAAGTTCGTGTGAGTGAATCTCAGTACAAGTGTCCGTTAAAGTTGAGACTGTACACAAGACAATTTGAAGAAGAAACGAGAGAAACATTATGAAGCATACATTTCCTCTCTCTTTGCTCTGTGGTGAGGCCTTTCCAGTGCGTCCGCTTCTATTCCCGATTATTGAAAATCTTTACATTTTGAGAGCTCAAAAAATGCTAAGCCCATTCTACAAAGGGGTGAGAGTTTGAGCGTTTGAAAAAGAAGAGGAGGAGGAGGAGAAGGGGAGGTTTAAAATAATTTTTTGTCGTATACAATGTCTTCAAGTTAGACGAATGACTATTATAGAGGAAGAGACTGAAATATTATATTATAAAAAAAGATTATAGGAGACTGCAGAAGAGGAAGAGGAAGGAGACTGCTCTACAGCACTTTAATATTGATGAGACAGAAAATCTGGATAAATTTCATCCATTTTTGCTTGTAGATGATGATGGCATGGCTTCTCTCCTTCGTCCTCTTCTAGGAAAGGAGAAAAAGAAGAGTCTCTTCCACGAGGGTTAAGACTGTGAGTTTTTTCCCTCTCCTTCACACACACACATACTCTCTCTCTCTCTCCTCTTCGCTTTGTCAGGAGCCACAGAGAATGGATGAGTGAGAGTTAGTGGTGGTGTAGCATTATGGAAATGAAGTGGAGGAAAAAAGGATGAGTACCGAGAGAGCGAGAGACTCAAGACAGAGAAAACTGGATGTAAAGGGACTCTCTCTCTCTTTCATAGCTCTCATGACACGGAACTGCTGAGGATGAGAAGATGAGGTTCAACTTTTCAACAATATCATGTAATGTATATGTGTGTGGAAGAGAAAGGGAGAGAGAAAGTGCTGGGAGGCTCCATAGACCTTTTTTCAGGATGAGGTGAGTGAGAAGGGACATAAATAGGGAAATCTGTTCTTCTTTTTTCCACTCTCTCTTTCATTCTTTGGGGAAAGTGGGGAGAGGAGGTGAAAAGGAGAATCGACATGCAATGAAGATACTCAATTCTTTTGACCTTCCGCTCATTGAATTCCCCAGGACGTCTTTTTCTCTCTCCCTCTCTCCCTCTTGATGAATAGCAAATGAAGAATGGGTTGGTTGGGTGCTCAAAAATAATTAAAGATGTGCATCCCTCCTTCCCCTCTTTTTTCTCCTCATCTTAAAAAATTGTAAATTGGATTTGGCCTTATGTACACAATGCTAGACCAGACCAGGCTGTGTGAAACCCTTGTTTGAATTCACACACAAAGAAGTTAATTGTTTTGTTGAGTGGGAGGAAGGGAGGGAAAGGTGTGGAAAAGGCAGAAGAGAAAAGACAACTTGATTGGGATTTGGGATAATAATACCTTGAATCAAGAGAATTTTTTTTCATTTCTCTTCTTTTCCTCCGTTAAAATGAATGGTAATCCGATTATGAGGAGACAGGAGTACGAACAAAATAAATTAGGAAAGAAATTGAAATGGCAGTCAAAAAACTTGTTTTGACACAGAGAAGTATTATCACAATGTACATTAATGTGTAGGGGACATGGGAGTATTTTATGGAGTTGATTCTATCAAATATGTATGCATACCGTATGAACATTGGAGAGGTAACGTGTCAACTGTACAAGAAACACAAAAAAGTCAAATGGAATCACAGCACTCAGACTCAGAGAGAGAGAGAAGGGAAAAATTCTTAACAGGAATTGACAGTTTGGCCAAATATGTCAATGAAAAGATTAATGAATAGTCTAATACTGTCTGATAAGAAGTGGTGTGCAAAACCTGACTCGCAACAATCAAAATTGGTATATCTTGCTTCTACCTACCTGGTCCTACCTCCTTGCCTGAGTTCATGTGTGTGGATGTGCATCATGGAATGTGCATGTGACAATCAATGTACAGTACTCATGAGAAACACATCCTTGTTACTGTCATCAATCAACCTTTCCAAGTAAAAGAGAAATGTACAAGAGGAGCGAGGGACACCAAAAATGGTTGACTATCATGTATGTTTACGGTGTAGTTTACACACGAGGGAATCTATTGGAAAATCATTATTGAGTGGAAAAATGACGTGTTGTTATCGTGGACAATGACAATGTATCACAATTATTGCTGTTTGTTGTTCAAAAGTTAAATGCTGTACAGTTTGGATTAAACAGATACTTTTCGTATGTACGTAGAGTTAACCAGATGTTATGCCAAATATGCAAAATATGAACTGGTTGGTTTTGGAAGGAGAATTCATGTAGATAAGAATTATACTTTTTATTGGAGTTGTCTAGTTATCTAGCGTAGAGGAAGGTCAGAATTTTGAAAGGGGATAAATTACATTTCCAGAGAAGCATTCTTTTGGAAAATCAGTTATCGATTAAAGATCCTGGTATGGTTTTAAAATTAATTACGATTGGTGGAGCTTTCTATAATATTCCTCGTCACAATTTAACTGTGTGTTTGATATGATGTGTTTGTGTGTGATAGAACCTTTGTTTACAAAGGTATAAGTTGATACAAAACCAACTCGCAGAATTGTGTTTGGTATGTGATAATATACATTACACTTCAAGAACTGTTGGGAGGTATAAATAATGTTTCAAAAAAGTCAAGTACGGCAGTTACAATTGAAATCAAAATAAATTGTCATTACTCACCTCAAATTCCAAAGTTTGTATTTTAAAAGTTATGTAATCAACCCAGCTAAAAGTAGAAAACTACTCACCACCAACGATTCTGAAAATAGATAGCCCAAGACCCAGCACTCACAGAGAGGGAGAGAAAGACTACAACTCAAAATTACATCTCAACTCCCCATTTGGGTTTTTAGCATCATCATCATGTTTCTTCTCCCTCTCTTCCACAAACAAGGTGGATGGCAATTGAGAGAGAAAACCTTAGACACAGCATAACACAAGAGAGAGAGAGAGAGAGAGAAAAGTTTGGTGGCACGCGTGGGTCAGGCTATTAGTTGCTAATTATGTATGTGTGTGGCTAATGTATTGTCAGGGCATAGACTAAATGGGCCAGTATAGAGTTTCACAGTTAAACAAACCACAGACGGGAAAATGAGCCTCCCCCACACATATAGTTATTTAATTAAAATCTACACTTTCTCGATTTTATAGACATCATTTTGTAATCCTACTAAACTATACTTGCATCGTGTGTGTGTGTGTCAGAGTGACTGTGTGTATTTTGGCGTTTGGTAAGAACCATTGCGCTCGTACCCAACACTAATATACAGAAGAGAGAGAGAGGGTACAAGATGTTTTCGTACAACTCGCCTCCTTCTTGTTCCCAGTCCACAGTCAAGAGCTGCGTAAAATACTGTAAAGTCGACACACAGTCATTTATTCATTAGCTCAACTCTTCTTCCATAAAGTACAAACAAGAAAATGGGTTTGTGTGTGTGAGTTTTCCGTTCTCCTCCATAGGCAATCGTAAATAACCACGTTCACCTCTCCCTCCCTCCTCCTTCTCTCTCCAGTCATTCCGGGCAACATCAAACCAGGAGAACAACCAACAGAACAGACAGGGTGTTTCATCACAATCCTCCAATTACATTCCAACAACCTTCAAGTACTCCAAGTCATCTCTCCAGAAAAAAAAACACATGCTTTCACTCGGAAAAAATCCTCTCCAATAAAAAGTATACGACTGAAACTGAGTTTCCTCATTCCTTTCTCTCCTTTCCTTTTCTATTCAGTTTCAAAATCAAAAGTAAAATTTGTACAACAAACGGCTTCTTTATTTTTTTATCACGTTTCATTCTCTTGCACATTCCATGTGTACAGGAAGATCTCACAACATTTCCCTGTGAGGCATGAAAGAATTTCCTTTGCTAAGTTAATAATATATTATTCACCCTCACTTTTCTTGTTCTTGCCCAAGAGTTTTGGACTAATGACGACGACTCTCCTCCTTTGGTTTTCCAGTGGTCCAACTTTACTCATCTTATTCATACATATTCCCTGTCATTAGAGTCCAGACTTTAGTCTTTAATTATTATTTCATGAAAAATTGCGAAAAAAACGTTCAGTGTTCCCTTCTCACTCCACTGTGCACTGTGTATTACAGTACAGATGGAAAGGGAATTAAAATTGTAAGCAGGAAATTAAGATTCTTTATGGTTCAAACATGAGCTTTTTTTAATCGCTCTTGAACTCTACACTCTCTCACTTGTGACGTACATGCTGTGTTACGCACAAACAGTAATTCGAGTTGAGGGGATGAAGCCAAAGTTCCAAGTATTTTGCTAATTAACAAGAATTCGTAGTAGTGTGTCTCTCTCTTTTATGTGTGTGTGTACGGATATCTGTATGATGAAATTGTACAAGAGTAACAGAAGCTAGAGTGTGTGTTCTTCTGTTCTGTTCTTCAACACAATAGTTTGTTTTTGTAAATGAATTTTCAAGTGCTCCACCGGAAACACGAGAAATTACACTGTTAACCCCTTGCCCTTGCATACTTTACATATCTTGAAAGGACAATAAAAGAGAAGGGAGTAAAGTTTATGAACAGAAAAGGAATGTAGAGTAGTAAAGAGATCCTATATGGCCTTGCAAAGAGAAAAGGAGGGAGGAACATTGGCTTAACAAATTAATATTCAACACGCTCAAATTCAAAACAAATAAATAATTTTAGCACACGGCACATGCCTCACTAAATGGATAATGACCCAACACACTCACACACACACACGTCACCAGAAAATACACACACATCATAGTTATAGTGTGAATTAAGGCCTCCCCTTTGCATTATTTTGAATTGAACTGACTATGTATTGTGTAAGATTTTGGAGATTGGTTTATCAGGAGCAACATACCAACTGTTCTCTGTCTGTCTGTCTGTAATGACTTGAAACATTGAAAGGAACTTTGAAGGAAATTTTCAACTTTCAATGAAGATTATGTAAGAATAATTAATTATAGTCGCAAATGACTTGATGCAGAGAATTTAGAAATGAGATCCTCTTCCTCATCCGCATCCTCCCTCTCTCTACTCTGACTAATGTGTGAATGGTGTAGTCTACTATTTTGTTGTTGTGGTGTAGGTGACTGACTGTGAAACACAAGACGTCTCAACTAGTATTAATTTCATCTCATTATTCATAAGACAAAGTTTCTCTGTCTCTCTCATACACTCGTACAGCACAAACTGCTTTGGAAGCAAAACATAAACAGCTAACCGAGACGAAAGGAAAATGCAGTTCCTCTCATGATGATACACGTATGTACTTACTTGTGTATAAATCTCATGAAATGACCAATGTGCAAATCACCCCCCGAATCCAATTCTCTCATTTTGATTTTAGTTGCGTGGGCGCTTTACACTTTATTCAAGTACATGTTAGAAACACAAAGGGAAAACAACAAAATCATGATCTCGAGTAACAAGACGTTCATCGTAATAATACAATAATAATAATTAATAATGAGATGACGTAATGGAAAGCGCTGGAGAGACGTGGAAGACAAATTGACTCAAAATTGTGGGCGTCTCTATATACACTACACATGACTCTCTTCACAATGTACACACACGTACATTGAGTACTTACTTGTAAGATCATCCTCCCCTAAATTGTCTTTTAATTAACATCTCATTGACCTAGAATTTATGGCAGTAATTTGATTTTCATTATTGATTGGCCTACTCGTCTCAAACACAGTCTCTATTTTGATTATCTGACTTTAAAATAACGTCAACTTAACATTTATATTAATACACTAGAAGATTAAATCATAGAATCGGCAAATTCACAATGAGCAATAACAGTCAGAAAGAGAGTGTACCCTCAAAAACAAAAACAAATCCATTTGTTGTTGCTGCGTGTGTGTTACTCTTCAGACTCTTTAAAGAAGAGAAGAGGAGGACGACCACGGGGAGATTCAACCACTTCTGACTATACAAAACGACTGCATATATTGACTGGCATACAACCAAGTAGGCGGAAAATGTAATCAAAAACAAGAGACGACTTTCCAATGGTAGTTATTTTGTAAACACACACGCACGCACACAATAGGGCACCAACACATAATGATTACATCCTCAAAACTTCAGTATTATCAAAGTAAGATGAAATATCTACTACCAAGTTTGTCCTCCGTAGGTATATAGCAGTACATAATAAGATAAGTTTAATTACTAGATATTTTAATTAATTTGACTTCCTACATGTAACGAACAGTGATTATTGATTCCTTAATTTTTTTTAAAAAAAAGAAAAGGAAAGATTTCTCTACAGATTTAACGTGCGGTATAATGAGATTCATTTACAGATGAAACAGTCATTTGGTTGAAATTGAGATGTTGGCAACAACATTGGAGTAATAATCTGTTTTTGTCTTTTCCGTCTACTTGTTTGAGGAGATAAAAAGTAGACAAATTAATCATTTACAAAATTATAATTATGACATGTAGTACGGACATTGTCAACATTATTAATTGCACACCTGAAACGAACAAATAAAAACATACAAGAAGATACCCAAGTTATTGTGAACAGAACTTCTATCTCTCTCCCTCAAATGAATACATTTTAAATTGAGCTCAGCACATTTATGGGCTAACAAGTATTGGTTTGATTATTGGAGTTTACAAGTCGATCTGGATAATTAATCTCTTATATTTTATATGTATATAAAAATCCTTTGAACCATTCTCAAGTCCACGTCTCGTACGATAAATATTTTTTGAGTGATTTTGGAATAATTAATTCATCCACATCACGTGTCTGAACATATCGTCGCACCACCATCCTAGCCAAGTGCATTAGCGTAGGAACTTTGGGCTGCGTTGCGTAAAACTTTAGTCGAAAAAGCTCAGTCCTAGAGAAAATCAAATTAATTTTATGACAAATTTATTTTGCAAAAAGTTGTAAACTTTGTCATTATAAAGTCTCTCTATCCCTTGACTTACCCAACGGCAACACATCTCCCAGATGGTGAATAGGTACAACAAAGTGTGGCCTCAGACTCTGCTGCAATCCCCTCCGGATCTTCATCTCCCATTAAATTCCAAAATCGGATAAGACTAGAATCAAGGGTTAATTCAATTATTCTTATTATATACAATTAATGAAATTAGTCATGGCAAGGAGAATTGTGTGTATTGTAATACATACTTGTCATCACTTGTAGTGACAAGGTACTGTCCGTCATTGGAGTAAGAGCAGGACCGGACCCACGCATTATTCACTCCAGAAGCATAAATAATATTTGGCAACGGGAAAATGTGGTAGAGAGTTCTGTGAGTCAAATTAATTTTGAATCATTGTTTATTCATATTTGACCCAATTCTTATCATAGTTGACCATAATAATACCTTAGTCGGCGTGCTGTGTATGGATCAAAAAGAATCACTTGCGTGTCCCATGATGCGGTAGCCAAAATAGCTCCTAAAACAATTATGTGAATTCAATCCAAACTGTGTATATCTTACGATTTATTAGACAATTGATAATTACCATCAGGACTGAAGCAGCAACATGAAACTGTTGAAAAAATATAGTTAGTGTCATTAGTGTCCCGGTGTGATGATTTGTCAATAATTCATATCCAATTATACTCACTGTTGTTCAGATGACCCACGAGCCGATTTACCAAGACATACGTGTTCATGCACCATATACCAACCTAAAAAAGTTAATAATCAACGTAGAATGATGTCATAAATTAAAAATATTTTTCCTTCCTAGACTGTCTTACTGTTTTGTCGTAGCTTGCAGAAGCCAACAATTTTGCATTGGGTGACCATGCAATGGACACGATCGGACCTTTGTGGTAGACTAGTGTCTTAAACATATTTCCATCATCTTTCAAATCCCATGCCTGAAATTAATAACAAATGTCTCAAATGTATTATTGTCAATTTAGTCTTTTGACGCCACGAAAATTATTCTTACCTTCAGTCGACAGTCAAGTGACGCCGAAATTCTAAAATTATTTAAGTTGTGAATTACATTTCAATTTGGTCCTGACTTACAAATAAGGGAAAATTTTTTAATTAATTAAATTAACTTACAGGCGAAGTGAACCGTCTGGGGCAAATGCTGCAAGAAAATATAAAAAAGAGTTAGATAAAGCAGAGAAGGATTAGTCATTCAAGCGTTAGTGTGATGATAATAACCTAAATCTCTGACTGCATCCGTGTGATCCATGAGCTCCAACAATAAGCGTCCATTTTCTTGATCCCATACTGAAAAATGAGGAGGATTTGCGTGAAAACCAGTCTGTAATGAATTGCCACATTTTTTTCATGGAAAATACCTCGAATTCGTCCGTTTGTATGTCCTGTTGCTAGGATAGATAAATTGGAAGAGTCAAATCTTGTCCAGTATGGTGTGCTAGAACTCGAGTCACCAACTTTTGATTTCCCTTTGCCAAAAGCTACGGAGACAATTGGATAGCCACAGTCTATAGTAATGCTTTGTTTCTCTTGCAGTCCATTCACCTGTTTCGAGCTTCCAGGATTCTCTGAATATTTACTAGTTGCCCTAATTAAATAAGCAAAAAACTCTGAACCATTGTAGCTATACTATTTGTGCATAGTGAAGAAGGGAAATCTTACAAGCAATTATTTTTGGTATCCCAAGGGATGATTACAACTTGCTGAGGACTTGAAATCCAAGCGACCTTTGTTTCGTCCTCACTGAAAGCCACTTGCCACTGCCTTCCACGAGCTACTTTAGCAGATTGAAATGACTCATTTAAAGATATTTCGTCTCCAGCTGCCCTTCGTAACTCACAAATTTTACGCTCCGTTCCTGGAATGAAAACACAAAAATATACCCATATATTTTTTTTATTTTTTGAAAAAAGTCTTACTCCTCCTTTTCCCCAAATTCAACTCCATCATCCGAGCAAAAAAATAACAATATGAGTCTACGGCTCTTAATACAGAATATTTTCTGTATCATATCAGCTCCCGGTAAACAAATTGACACTATAACTACAAAGGGAAAACTTTTGTCTTGAAAAATTAGCAACAAATTGTCTCGAAGAGCTTCAACAACAAAAAATAATAATTTGAGACACTTGTGCTAGGAATCCTTACTTATATACTTAATAGGTTAAGGATAATGCAACGTCAAATGCAATTAATTTGTCATTCATAAAAAATGAGGATGAAATAAAAATGTTTAGACGATCTTCTACGTAACATATTATGTATAAATTAAATAGGATCAAGTTAAAGTTAATACAGAAATTGAAGCGTCATCAAAACAAAACATAACGCACGACATAAAGACATCCATAAATCTTTGTGGATTATGTTTTAAATTCTAGTTGAAACTTGAGCTAAGCTCAAGGTCCACGAGTCTTTCCTTAAACTACGATTTTCCACCTCAAAAACTTGTGAGTAAACAAATGAGGACGTAAGACGACCAATTCAAAAGGGGGAAATAGAGTAAAATGAGAATCTGCATTCGGTACAAAATCCAGTGAATGATTTCATCATAAATTACTGCGTTTCACACATTAAAGACAGGAATAGTGGGGAAAAAGTTCATACAGACATCAAAAGATTCACGCCTCCGTCAACTTACAGACACACACATTTTGAGAGAGATGTTGAAAAAACTGAGACGACAGTAATGTTCTTGAGCAACTTTGAGCAAAGGTCAACCCATTGAACATGATATAAATTTAGTTTTCAAAATCTCATGTGGTGTGTGTGTGTGTGTGTCTGTCTGACTGGTTGCGTGTGTTTGCATTCTGCACTACAAGTTTTCCTCATTTGTTTGTTGCTAAAATAACAACAATCAAACCTTCTTCCTACGTACCAAGCCAATGAAATCTTTACTCCTACTTATATCGACCACTTGAAACCAAGTCGTGTGTGTGTGTCTTATGACTCTTAAAGTGGAATAATCATCATACAATAATTACTCTTCAAGTAAATTTATACATACTGTAGCTATGTGTACTCATGGACATGTACAAGACGTCATTTGAATTTGTCATCTGAGTAGTCGCCTATATTTAAGTCAAATCTGATCATTGTGCAGCAACCAAACATTTTAGCCACATTATTATTATACTTGATTAAAGTGCACTCCTATATATATCTCTCTCTCTCTTTGAGTGTGTGTTTGTTTGTTGCAAACAATACTAATGATAAAAAGTCATACTCATATGATGCATTAGCATGAACACACACAATACAACATGACTAATTTCTTTGATGAAGTCAGCTTAAAAAGGGCAAGGAAGCACACACACACACTGTGGAACCGATGAGAGAGAAAAAAACATTTTCTGTCTATGAATGAAATAACAAAAAATTTGCATAGTTTGCCTTATTAGAATTGAAACTCGTGTACGTGTGTGTGTAGTGTGCATAATATCTATAAACAGATGTGCCGAGGATTAATGAACGTCACTATGACGGGTCCTACATACCCTGTCTGTGAAGTAAGGAGAAAAAGAGGAAGAATGGAAAAAATGCTGACTTGTGAAAACTAGAATATTATGGATCTCTTTCTGTGACCGAATCTCGCTCACACACAATCTTTGAAAAATGTTGTGTCCAGAAAGTTCAACCGCCCCACACACTCTTCGCAACCTCCACAAACAATTTTTCAACAAGTTTAGTACTACGACGAACCTTCTCTTTCTCTCTCTCTCTGGGAGTGTGTGTGTGTGTGTACAAGTTTTTTTACCATGTGACTAAACAAATGTTACTGTCAAGTTACAAATGTCGGGCGGACGCGAACCCGGTCAGTGTACATTGACAAACTACAGTCTCGATCTTTGAATTCTCAAAACACTTTTCTAAATTATTTGCCGTCACAACATTTGGGATCTCCCTGCCACACACACGCACACACATTGTAGTCTGTAGGAAATGGGCAAATGGGTAAACTATTCTTTTGGCAATGATTGATTTCAGATTTAGGATTCCTCCACACACACGCACACACACCACCCCTACTCCTCCTCCGTAATGTGGGGCCGAAGAACATTCTGTCCTTTTCATCCTCCCAGTGACAATTTGATGAAATGTTGTAATTTGTACTGTTGGAACAAAAACTTGTGGCTACATGTCCATTAAAACTTGTGTGTACTGATCAATTAAGGATTATACCAAAATTGAATTTACCAGTTCTATCATCCCCAGTCCTCCCTCACAAATAAACAATATCATCTACAGAATCAAAGTTGATTGTCTGTCCGAAATAAGATTAATGAATGATATAGACACACAAGTTGTGTCAAAATAAATGATTTTTTTTCTTTCTCTCTCTCCTCCCCACGTCTAAGAATTGTACCTAAAAGGATAAACCACATTTAACTGGATGAGTCATCACTGTACATCTTTTCAGGAGTAAAAACTGGTACTCTGTCTACATTGGATGAGTGTTTACATTTAACTATAGTATGAAGACTCCATTACTCAACCTGGATGTCTTTCTACGGTCTGTGGCCATTCCAAAAAAACACAAAAAAATCATTTAAAAAATGGCTGACGGGTGTTGTTTACTCAGCATAAGAAAGAAATTGAATTTTCAGACTCTACTTTCAGAGTTGCATTAGTCATTTCACACGTTTAAAAAACATGTGAACATTTGTCACATTGTCAATAAAACCCCTTTGTTTTTAATTTTAATCGACTCAGCACCAATTCTTGACTTTCCATGATGAAGACTGTGTGTGTGTGTGTATTTGTCTCATTTTAGTCCAAGCAAGTTTTTTTGTCCTTCTTCTTAATATTTTGTAGGAAGTCACCTCATTCAACATTTTTCATTTCGTGTAGTTTGCACGTGTCCTCATCAAGGAAAAAACTGAGATAAATTTGCAAACTTGAGAGAAATGTTGTAAATTACAATTCATCATCATTTTGCAGGCGGTATAATATACTTGCAATCCGCTCACTCATTTGTGTCAAGTGACTTGATTCACATTAACCAGAGAGAGAGCTAAATAAGTATTTCTTATGATGGCTCAAAGTGATCATCCTTCCTTTTATCCTCTTCAGGAGGATGTTGAATGAATAAATTCTCATATTGCATATTGTTGTTACAGCACATTAATGGAGGACGTAAAGTAAAAAGAGGGATAGGTGAGAAAAACTGGAAAAAATTTCTTGTTTTGATCCCACACACCAAAGAGTCCCATTGTGCCAATCAAATAAAGACACTAACATTATTCAAGTCCAGATGAATTGGACAAGAAAAACCTTGTAAGGGAATGGAGCAAAAGATGTTCATTTTTGAACCAAATGATTAATGATGAATGGATACCTAAAGTACTTTAGAGAAAGAAAAAAAAGATTCTGCAGATGTGCAGTCAAAACCGTAGAGTTTACCCTCTAACATTTTAACTGTGATATTTTCCTGTTTACTATACTTAGGCATCATTTGAAATTAATTTCAATTTTTGAACATTTGTACAGTGTATTCTAAAAAACAATAGTTAAAAGTCGAAATACTCATTCCACCGAATTGATGGACTTTTAAACTGTCATAAAACATATGGTCAATTATTGAAGTTTTGTTCTGAAAGTCAAAGGATGACGACGGACACGCACAACAATGAAAATGGTAATGATCCCTTGTTATTTCATTTGGATTTGGACAGAATGGACATGAGAGACTAGTTTTAAATGATCCCAACTTGCCTATGTTTTTCCTGACTCGTCTTACTTTATTGTTCCATGTACAAAGTAATAATGTTTTATGTAAAAGTGCTTGATTCTCCTTAATTTTAGTAGTTAAATGTAAAATGTCTCGTATAACCAAGATAAGACTTTTTAAATGGTTCCCTCTAGAGTAATCTCTCCATTCGCACAGGACAGAATCATGTTCAAAACCAAGATCCATGATTTTAAAAAATCATAAATACCTTAAATAGTCTTCTCATTGAAGTACCGAACAGCATTTTATTATGGAGACTGATATTTGCATGTGAATTTTTTGAGTTTGAGGCATTTGGGGATAAAATGTGTTTTTCGTGCTAACAAGGTCCAAATGAATCGAAGGAAGACAGACAATAAAATAATCGAGATTACAGCGCAGACATTTCTCAGAAATAAATAACGAGGTATATCCTCTGGTATGTACACAAGCGTTCTTTAATTACTGTTAATTTATAATTCTACAAACTTTCAATCCCTTATTATTCTCGGACTACCCTTTCTTACTTAAATACATGTAGAGCAGAATGGTGTGGTATTGTATAGACCAGTTTACTGTTTATAATTATATGATTGACTAGTGGGAATCGAACGCGGTTATTCTAATGACAAATCTAATCTACAACTTACAAAGGACTAATTGCACTGCAAAAGTCCATACTTATCTTGTGTGTACTGAGTGTGTGTACACAAACACACACAGACAAACACACGCAAAATAATGTATGCCTCCTACCTACACATAAAATGCTAATTGTGTCGTAAAGGCACAGTATGAAAAATATCACAAATGCCGTCAAGCTTAAAAGTGTCTTGAAGAACTAGATATTCAGAGAGAGAGCGAGAGAGAGATGGAAAAAAGTTGACCGTGAAGGTAGAATTTGCATTTCAATGTGGGGAACACGAACATGCGAATCATGTCAATATATGAAGAAGGGAAAATCGCGAAGGCGGGTAAAAACACAAGTAATTAGCTCAGAATTATCTCAACCAACATCACGAAGACACTCCAAATACATACACGTTCGTGCCATTACAACAGTACCATGTGGATGTACACATGAGAAGTAAATATTATGTCCTAACTCTTTAGTATATAAAATCATCATCCTCTTATTTAAAAAAAGAGTTAATTTTACTTTGAAAATCTATTACAGAATATCTAACTGTCTCGTCTTCCTCATTCACTCTCCATGAAAAGGGATAAAAATCATAACTCATAATACAATCAAGAAAAAACATTTGGTTCGTGATGATGACAAAAAGTGTTATGTGTGTTTGTGTTTGTACTTTACACCTACACAGTCTTTATTGCCAAAAATCAGCATCATTTGGACTAAAATTCATACATGTACTTACTCATCAATGACGAGTCGTCATGTATTTTTACAATGTACTTGGGACTTGGAGTTAATCCATATTAAATATCCATCATAAAATATAAAATCATTTACGGGGTCACAAATGTACTTCCTTGATCCTTGTTTACATCATGAATGTTTGGAGTAATGTGTTATTTAATCATGATTCATGAACAAAAATAAAAAACAAGTTCAAATACCGAATTCATCACACGGTCGGACAGGGTTCCAAAGTCTTGGACTTTGATGGTTAGCGTTGTTGTTAATCGAGTTCTTCGATGTACAATTCAAATTGAAAAACATTTGAAAAATTGTCACAATTCAATGTTACTATATTACACAACCAGGATTGTCAAAGAATTTAAGAGGCCGGTTATTTAAAATTTCACAAGTTTGTCTCAGCTGATTGGAAACGTGCTCTTGACAGGATGTGTCAATTTGTCTTTAATGACGTAAATACAGTTATAGACACATGGAAGTTAAACCAGGAAGAAAAACTCGGACACTGAATTGTCCAACATTTGAATCACGTAGATTCCATGCACTTGCCCGGAGGCTACCTGGACTTTGACTTTTGATAAAAAAATCTACTCGTACCCCATCCCTCCATATACTTACTTGGCTATTACCCGACGCTAATTGTGTATTCAGATAAGTCAACCTTCATATTGTCATTAAGAAAAGAAGAAGTCTGTGTCTGGATAAAGCTTATTTGAATTCATGTGACCAGTCTCAGATTTCCTATTGTAAAGAACTTATTCAGAGTCTGAGAATGCATCATTAGTTGTTGTAAAACTCGACTATATTTGATGCAGATTGTGCAGGACAGAGTTATAATTAAACTTTGTCTTTGAAGTTCCTGAACCATAAGAATTAAGTTTGACACTTCCTACGGAATTTTAATTATATCTCTACCAAATGACGGTGTCGTCGTACACTCAGTTTTGTTTCCTGCACTGGAGAATAGTAAAAAAACAGTGTTTTTTTCGTTACTGGTTAATAAACACGGTGACAAAAAAAACAGACCCAGGTTTTAAAAAACTACTGCAATGCTCTTTTGAGACGGATTCCATTTGTTCTCTCTTAAAGTAGTATTCAAGTGCTTTCTCTGCATCATAAATAATGCTACACTTCAAGTACACAAACAGATGCAAAAATTCAAGGCTAAAATATTATCTCAGACCACAAGTACAAAATTTGCACTTTTAAAATGTAATTATATTTTACAACTAGACGTGGTTACTCCGTCTACACAATTTGCAAAAACTTTTGCGTGTCTACAAAAAAGAATCACAATAGTAGACTTTTACATATTTTTTTTCAAAAAAAAATAGTTCCTTCAAAAAATAAAAAGTTTTGTACCTTGACCTAATATGTAATAATTGGCATCCTCTTTAATTCATATTGAGCATTGTGAGACAGTACGTCATGTCACGTACAATTTAACCTGAGTTTGAGGTATTCAAGTTCAGAGCTACAAATTACAATTTGGCCTCAACATAGACTTGTGTAGTAAGTAATGTCATTTGAGAAGCCAGTCTTTTACATAAAGACTCCATTATACACAATTGCAAGGAGTGAGGATAATTATGTAAAATGAGCAAGGAAATGTCGTTCGTTTTTACGTCAACGGAAACAGACGAAACATGTGAAGGTCTGGTGACTCGGGTCAGGATGCCAACTTTTTGTGCATTCAAATTCCCGACCTACACACACACATCTTTACTACACAGTGTGTAGTACACATCCTGCATGGTTGGCTGTGTTTACCAACATATCTCCTATACTCGTAAGTAGTTTGTTTAGGACAGCAAATGAGTTACCTTTTGTCAAATCCATTGATGCAAATTAAAAAATACTACGTTATATTTTAGTTTGACAAAGGCCTCATAATTCACAAGAAGAAAGGTCAAAAGGATCATGCAGTAGTCACATTGAGCTTGAGCAGGACGAGGATGCAGTACATAAATACGTATACGGGAATATTTACGCACGTCAATGAAAATCCGAAAGGGAGAAATCACGTGCTACCCAAGTAAACTCTACCCGGACAAATTTACGGTTCTATCGATCCGGTTTTGCCTCTGCTTCTCACGCAAAAATGTAAGGAACGTGCATGTTGGCAAGTACTTTACCTGTCGAATGTTACTGATAATGTCCTCAGAAAAAACTTTTCACTCTAGCTAATTAGACTGAGAGAGTAATTATTGGACTTTTGGGGGGAGAGCAAACATTAGGATTACACTGTACAACTCATCAGCTAATTGAATTTCCAAAAAAGTGAAAGAGAAAAGAACATTTTCGACTATATTACCGCTCGGATGAACTGATGATGAACCATAATATGTTTTTGTTTTAACGCTAATTAAATACACTTCCAGTGTATTACTTTAGTTAAAAAAGTTCAAAACATATTATGGGAAAAAGAGTAAAAAGTTTGAGAGTAGAAAATTCAGTTACTTACGTATGTCTTGGATTTTTTTATGTAGGAAACTTGCCATTAAATTAATGAATGAGCAAAAATTTTTGTCGACGACCTAACAATTACAATTATTGTTCCAAGTCGCTGGTGGTGTAAACGAATTTTCAGTTTTTCTTTACTTGAAATGCAAATCACACTTTTTTCATCACACGTTCACACACACAATAAGCAGCTCATCGATCCTCTCCTTTTCTCCCAAGAGAATGACAAAATTCCTAAAGACAAAGAGACCAACAATTAGCATTGTTGTGCTGGATTGTAATGACACAATTATAACAATACGAGGAGTTAGAAACTATAAAAATTTTAAGACATGACGAGGAGTCACGTACTTAATTTTATGACCATCCATTTATCATAAAATAATTGTACAACAATATAAAGGTCAAAATGGTATTTCTCAATACTTACTACAGTTTACTAGGATTATTGCTGACAGATAAGACTACTACTTAAATGTATTCAACTTTTAATTTTTTCACACAAAAATAATTTTACTTTTACTTACTTTGCTTTGTTGTATATATTGCAGTTTCCCGGATGTCTGAATCTTCTTCTTGTGTCTCTATAACCTAGTTTTTGAATTATTGCTTGTCTATTTGATTCTCTCTCTAACTTTTGATTTGTGCACCCAGTCAACAGTTATTTTTTTTCGTAAACTAAATAGATTTTCTTGGAAAACGTAAATAGCAAAACAATGGAGGTATTGTTTGTGGTTTACAGATTATTATTAATGATGATTATTGTGACTGAGACTCTCTCTCTCTCCACACAACACACACTCCTCTCCTTACTGAGACCCGAAAACCCGAATATCTGTACTCGCTTTGACAGAGATGAGAGAGAGAGAAGGGATATTTTTAACTATGACCCATGCGCCGTCTCCGACTCCGACACGTGCAAAAAATCCCTTGCAAATTTGCCAAATTGAAATTGATCAAAATCTCCTATAAAAGGAAGTATAGAAGAAAGAAAGATTTCTTGTCCTCAATGGAATGCTGGGGTGAGGTCAACAGTTCACAGTGACAGAAGTGTAACTGCCGGACGGAGGGAGTTTTATCAGTGATCAAGTCTACTAGCTAAGGTTAGTCATAATTTTGCAATAGTACACATAAAAACACAAAAGGATATTGTATTCCACACACACATAATAAAATTGACAGCTATTTAATATGTAGGAAGGATATGTCATCAACTAATATGTTAAAGAAACCTGTTGATCCCCTCTTCTTCTTAAATATTTTTTTAAGTAATCAAAACAATTTTATTTATTTGATTTTTTTTGCATTTCGGTCCACAATTTATTTATTAAAAAATAGAAACACTGGTTCTAGGGCACTTCTAGAATATAATAATTATAAGGAACACATTTCTTAATGTGTGTAAAACTACAATCATTACTAATATGTAAGGACATCCTTTGATTCCCCTTTGATCTTAGTTTTCTCTTAGAGTTGTTATATATACCAGTAACTTTATAATAACAATTATTAGTCCAATAGTAATTGGACTCCAGCTTCGAATACAATCTAATAAGTAAAAGTCAAGTGTCAAATAACAAAATTTTAGTCAATGTCATCATTAATTTTGTAAAATCATCATCAGTGTCATACATCTAATATATTTTAGGGCATACATAGTTGGAATTTGAGATGCATGACAGTAAGCACAATTATGATTGCGATTTCAAAATATGTATATATCATACTACTACTTTAGTAAAAATACAAAATAGAGTCATTAAAGTAGAACATGTAGCTATATAAGTAAAACTAACCAACTCACAGGTCTAACAAAATGGTTTCTCTATGAAATGTAACCATCATTCATTTATATGGAACGGTCTGTTCATTTCTTCTCTCCTCATAAATTTGATCTCCATATCTCCAACAACATAATTATTTTGATCTCACAAGTAGGAAATTCTGTACATTATTCTATATCTGACAACAAAAGGACAACAACAAGGGAGATTTTCGAATGACTAAAAAAATCTTCCAGTGCTTTTTTATCATGTCTCTCTCTGGCTCTACACAACATGTTCTGGACGAATCGTGTTCCAGACTCCTGGAATCAGTATCACTGTTCATCCTCTCATATTTGTATTTCAAAGCAAATCACATTAAATGTTCACTTTATCATCTCAAATGTTGACCTGTTAAAACCTTCAAATGTACGGGTAGACATGTAATGTAGTCACAGAATAAGGCTTTTTTCAAATTCATAAAAAAAGCACGACAGGAACTCATGAAATTACAATATAAACAATAAAAAAGGGCAAGTATTAAAAAAAGTTTTGAAATAATTGTGGTGATTGCATAAAAAGAAATTTCAAGTTATCAAGAAGTGAAAAGAAGAAAGACAGTAATGATTGCAAAGTCGTCATTCTAACGCGTTCGTTTTCAACAATTAGAAATAAGTTGAAGAGTGAAGATGAGGAGATACTTTTGGCGAAGTGAGAAGAGTGTCTTTTGATTATTCATTGATAATCATTCAAGTTCAAACTTGTATTAATAGGAATATTAAAAAATAAAATTGTCTCACTGCATTAAAAACAAGTGGCAAGGTACAGTGTAAGTACAAAAAATGTTTTGGTGACTCAGCCAGTCATTCTTCCTTTTTTTTAAAAAAAAAATAGCCCTTTTCTGGGGACTAAAGGTAGAAAACAAAATGGCTGTTGGAAAAGAAAGCACACACACACACGCAGTACACTTCCCAGGTACAATATTACACTTTGATGTTGTCTCCATTTTTCTTACACAAAAAAAACTGTATTGCATAATATTTTTTTGTGTCTTCACAAAATCGTATTAGGGGAGGAGAGGGAGAGGGGGTGATTCTCATTCATAAAAAAATGCAACAATAAAGTATTCATTCAAAAGGATTGTATTCAATATATAAAAAATGTACTAAAGGCTAACACACACGCACACACGTTAAAACGTTGCCATCATGGGGTCACTCTCTCGACTTAAGGATGAGTGTCTAGCTGTTATTGAACCATGGTCCGAAGGGGCACTCTCCAGTTTCTCCAGCTGCAAAATTGTAAAAAATATATTGCAATTAAAAATGCAGACAAAATTGTCAGAATTTTTTAAGAAGAGAAATAGAAAAATTACAATATTTTTGGGTTGTCTAGCAGGACTTGTGCTAGTATGACGAAGCTCGGATGCCAAAGCTTCATGATGAGTTGAGAAGGCTCTGGATGGAGGATTAATATCTGCAAAATCTCTGAAATTTGCGAAAAAGTCCTGCCGATAACCTTCTTGAGGTGAAGAGTGACCATTATGATTGTGATAATAGTCTCCATCATCATCATGAAATCCAATCCCTCCACCACCACCTCCATGGTAACCATCATCATCATCCCCGTAATACGTTCCTCCCCGAACAACCTCAAAATTCCCTGACCCGAGTAAATTATTGTCTTGGTAATGGTCATGACTCTCAGCCGAGTACACATTACTGGGTCCTCTGTTTGGAGGAGGAGGAGGGGGTGCAAATTTGGGTCCATGGAAATGTGGGTGATGTCTTGAAGGGGCTCTATTCACTGCTGGACCTACAAATTAAAATATTTTTGTAGAAACCTTTTTCTTAAATTAAAAATTAGGAGAGGAGGAGGACAATACCAGGGAAAAGTGGGGGACGTGACAGAGGTCCACCACCGAATCCTCCAGTCAAGTATGGAGCGGGTGCTGGGAAACTTGGGAAGAATCTTTGTTCTCCTCCATCGGCGTCACCCGTCTCTGCAAAACTGATGTTGCTGGTGGGTCTTTCTTCATTCTCTTCTGGTTTCTTGTACGTGTCAAATAGAATGAAGGGTGAGGTCAGTTCCCAGTAAGTCGAGTCTGTCTCTGACCCATCCATTTCTTGATCTTCATTCATATTCTCTGGTTGCTCCTCCTTCTGTGCTTGTTGTTGTTGAGATCCTTTTACTGGTTCAATACTTTTGGAAACAATTTTGTCTGACTTTTCTTTCACTTCGACGTTGTCCACGGAACGGACAAATCTGTGATTGTAAATTGGATTGTCAGGCTGTCTGAATTCTTGGTGGTAGTTGGTGGGTGCCCTTGAACTGTCCTATTGAACGAGAGTAGAAAAAAGAGAGGGGGAAATCGTTAATGAGATTTATCTTGTAATGCATGTAAAAATAAAAATACTGTGAATTACTTCATCATGTATTTCAATACACTTTTTTGTAAAAGAGAGAAAGAGAGAAGGTAAGCCAAGCTTAAAAATATTACCAGTGCATACCATATGTTTTTCGTGTTACGCATCTCATGCGAACCATGATTTATTATTATTATGATATACATTAATGGATTGTTATGAGGAAAATAAGTATGTATTTACATTTTTTAAAATAAAAAGTGCAACATGTTGCGTGTCATTGGGTACCATGTCTCTTAACATAACAACAGAACGGTACATAAACTGCGTGTGTCTGTGTGTGTGAATTTTACTAGAATAATTCCTTTCTGTTACCTTCTAATTGCCAATGAACTCTGAACCAGAGACATGAAATGGTATCATTTAATAATTACTCTTGTCCACTACAGTCTGTACTACGAATTGTTACTACTGTACTATGTTGTCATTAAGAAATATTTGTAACGACAGTTTGTATGTAAACCAAAATATTATGTAGTGTGGTGTACTCCAAGTAACACTTGGTAATATGCAACGATATTGTGGTGGTAGTGACATGAACTGGTCATCAGACAGAAACGAACAGTACAGGAGTTTGTACTACAGACTCAGATGGCTAATGACAGCCCGAGGTCCATAATGTGGTTTCAAAAAAAAACGTGATGTCTCATTTTTACACCAAATGGCTTACATTTCCTAATCATGGAATCAAACTGCCGAGTATGTCTTACACAGTGGAATGAGTTGATAATTATTATACTTGGACAAGAGTCGCCGCTGGTTGTTGTGGACAACTTGATCAACAAATCAGTGAAGGGTACAAGTGAAGTGCAGGATTTGAAATGGAGAAAACAAAATATGAAAATATACAGTCATCTCTTCAGCACTAAATAATTCGTACATTCTCATTCATGTTGTTAACAAGCTGATTACCCCATTAAAAAGGAAAGTTAAATTGATATATTCTCATCATCAATGATACCAAGCGTCTTCACTCACACACACGCGAGTAATCAGTGCTAATAAAGAAGGAATCGGAATCTTACAAAAAAGAAGCGAGAGAGAAAATTCTGCTCAAACAATTCAACTTTGTTAATTGGACATGAGGGAAAGAATTTTCCATATAAATATCCACACATAATTTCACGAGGATTTACAAATCAATTATTTGAGTGACTCTGATTAGATATCGATCTGTAGGTTCTACGAATTCAGGATTTTGAAATAATTTCACTGAATTTCCACTAAAAACAAAAAGTAGAGAAGAATGACTGGCAGAGGTTTTCCCTGCGTGTGTCTTTTTAATTTTTCACTGTCAAGCCCTTAAAAAGTAAATATTATTTATGCATAATTACCCAACGAGTTTTGGCCCAAGACTCTGAACAAGGTGAAGATAGGGAAAAAGAGAGAGAGATGTATTTCAGAATTCGTGATTTGGCTAGTGTAATATATCAAATGTCTAAGGAGAGGAGGAAGAGGAGAAGAAGGAGATGAGACGAAACATACTATTAGATAACGATTTGATTCGCTGTTTTTTCACACTTGCCAAATCAAGAGAGAGGAGCAAGGAGGAGATTTGAGCAATTCTCCTAACCAACATTTATAACACACACACAGACACACACATTGTCTATATATACAGACAGGGGAGATTGTAAAGTACAACTTTATGACCCATGTCTCTGTCCCTCTCTGTATTTCTGTGGAGGTAATGTAAGGTAAAAAGGTGAAACATTTGCATGGCATCTGACAAGCTTGAGAAACATTTGTAAAGGGTACAGTTGTTAATTACAATTTACTGTCTCTCTCACTATGAGCAATTTTGATCATTTCCTTTACCTTCTTTCTTTCAATAACTTGTGTGTGTTGGAGTGAGTGTGTGTGTGTGTGAGGGAGAGTGTAAATTACATGCAGTTACCATTCATGCAATTTTCGACCTAAAACTTTTTTTTACACAACTTACATTTGCATGACACTCACTCAGGAGAGAAGATGTTCATGTACGAAGAGGGTATAAGGACGTGTGTGTTATACAGGATTTCTAGTATATATTATTCTGTCCCCGATTCCCCATTCAACATTTCTTTGCTGCATTTTTTATTGCACTCACACACTGAATTTGCACAATGTTTGACTCATCGTCATTTCTGGAATTTGTTGTTGTTTGACCAAATGTGTTGTGTGTAATGTGAAACAGAAAGTTATCATCCAAATATACAGATTTGCAAATTGTTTAGAGAGAAGCACACAAAGAGAAAGATCGGCGAGAAAAAAAGAATTCAGAGGATGACAGAAAATGAGAGTTTCCATACCTCTTGATGACTAGATTTCATATCAGGGGATGGAGCATAAAAGACTGGAGGTCCTGGAGGAAGTTTTCCATTCATCGTCTTCTTCCCAGACACTTTCAAAACAATTGGTTTCTTGGGACTCCTCGAGTAGTGGAGGGGATAACTGGACTGTGGACTACTCCCCGACTCCTTGACATACTGAGGAGCAGAGCGGAAATGAGGATTTTGATGTGGGTGAGGAGGAGGAGGATGACGATGATACATATTGTGATGAGGTGGAGGAGGAGGCGGTGGAGGTCCTCCATGTCCATGGGGATGACTTCCACTGGGTATTCTGTGATTTTCAAGACCACTTCGTCCACCGGGTGGTGGTCCTGGTAGACTGTACTCGTCGTCGCCTTCTTCTGAGTACTCGGGGTGTGAGGAACCTTCAAATTAATTTTTAAAGATATTTTTTTGACTCTGACTGAAACATAATGGAAAACTGTAGTAGGGTTTATGTATTTATTAATTTATTTTACTTGATGAGTGATGTGGCTGAGATTGGTGGTGATAATTGTCACCGAGATGTTGAGGAGGATGAGAATGGTGAGGAGGAGGGTGAGGAGGAGGGTGAGAATGAGGAGCTGACTGATGCTCCGCTGAGGATCCTCCAAAACTTGGAAAATTTCCTCCTCCGAGTTTTTCCAAATTTGGGAAATCATCTGGAGGACCATGGACAAAACCTAAATTTTCTGTCTCGGCTGGTGTTCGTTGTTCATTGTTTTCCGCTACAAAAAGAAAATGAGTCAAATAATTAGTTTTAATTGTTAGTTTTAAAAACAATGTTGATTACAGGACAATGTGTAATATGAGGGGGAGGAGGAGGAGGAGAGGCACTACGCATTTTAATGTCTTTTGACTCATTTTTTCTGGGTAGACCCTCGGATGTTCATTATGAACTGTGTACATAACACTGACTCTTTCAGTTTGCACTCACGTTTTTTTACACCAAACAGAAGAAGACAGAAGGGAAGGGAGGGAGGGGGAAAAACTAATGTAAGAATAAAAATAATGGTTTCGTCACGACTACGAACACTACCCACAAAATACATTACTATAAGTAAAATTTTGATACTTGTACTTCATTTGTCATTCATTTATGCGAGGATTTGTACAAGAATTGTCTGTGTGTACAGTGTCTTGGTCCTGTACAAACACACACACACACCGTCACACTATTCAAATGAGACAATTCAATCAAAAAATGGAAATAATTATACATGACAGATAAATCTTTGTAAATTTATTATTATTATTTCACACACACTGCCTCCTACGATGCTCGTTGAAAGTACTCAGCATCGTAATAATATATTATTATAATATTAATTTTACGAGAGAGTACGGAACAAGATAGAGAGAGAGAAAGAGAGGCGGTAGAGATACTTATAGAGAATGTGAAAAAAACATTCCGTTTGTTTTGATGACAGTCATTTTTTTCCCTGTATAGTGTAAGTAGAAGCAGGCAGGGAACAATAAAATTTATAATATAATATAAAACTCATAAGCTGTCAACCAAACGGCAACTCACGTTCTTTCATCAAATTAAATTCAATCAGTTGTTTTTTAATTTATTAATCATTTATTTTGTTACTCTTACTACCCCCCGCTTTAGCCACCTCACCACAACATAACTTACAAGAATGATTCAAATGAAAGTGTAGTAATTGTACAACAAATAAAAGTAAAGTACATGTTTTTGTCATATCCTGTGTCCACTCCTACATATTTACACTAATGCAGAATAAATTTGCTTGAACTTAATTGACTATAAAAGCTGAAGACAGGATGAAAGTAAAAGTCACTTGTTGCACTAATTAGTTATATTTGTCTTGTGTGTGTGGTTAAGGATTTATTAGTTTTTGAGGAGGAAGAGAGAATATTTTACCTGCAGCTGCCATGGGTCCTGAGAAATCGAATGTGGGTAAACCTTTTGTGAATCCACTTGGGAATCCATTAGTGTAGTCAAATGTGGGTTGATTTTCTGGAGAAACTTGTCGATTCCTAGAATCAAAGTTTTATACATTTTTTATAGTTAGTGTTCATCATGTCTTGTATTTGTACTTGTAAATAACAGAGTAGATGTGGATAAGGAAGCAAACAACTCATAAAATATTTAATCACAGATTTTAACGAAAAGGGAAATGCAATTCTCAAATTCCGTGGTTAACCTTAAGTTTGCAATTTTATCTACCAAGCAAGACAAGAAAAGTGGATAAATATCCTTTCTTTTACAATTCAAGTTAACAAAAAAAACAATGCATTACAATTGTTCAGATGATTAACTCAAAAATGGATTAATGACTCACTGTGATGATGATGGTAGGGGTGATTGGGAGAAAGAATTAAATCCATTCCATTGCTCTGTTCCACCTGGACAAAGGGAAAAAATGGATTAGATAATATCAAAAACTACTTCACATTTCCGGACTTTACTTTTCAATTTATGACTTTTTGTATGCACAGTACAATATAATAATTCAGTATAGTATGTACACCAATCTCTGTATCGGCAGTTAAGATCTCAAGAACTCACTGCCACTGGTTGAGCACTACCACAACACATTGTAAATTACAAACTTTTACTATTTTCCATATAAACTTTTTGAATGTCAACTTATTTCTCTATCTACACACCATCATAGATATATGTGTGTGCATTATGTATGCAGTTTGCCATCCAAACATCGAATCAAAGAAAAGAAGGGGGTGTGTGAACTGTTTTTTTCTCTAAAATTTCCTTTACATAATCTGATATCTGTCTAGACCACTGAGCACCCTTACACTAAAGACTACAGAGTCAGGATGATATATTAATAATGATTTATCTTTTTTTATAGTATGTATGTACAAGATTATCATTTCAAGATTTAAGCTTTGTCCTCATACACAGTCACAAGTAAGTTAATGGTTAAAGTTTTTAACTGTGGGACTGGGACTCACGTCAGCTTTGTGCAAATAACAGTGGAAGGTGTACAATAGAGAGAATGGATTGATTACGTCAAAGAAGGAAATGGAAAAAATGAAGTAAAGTAAGGGGGAAAAAACGAAAAGTAACACTAATGGTGTGTCTATGTGTGTGTGTGTGTAGCCAACCACATCACTTTTATTTTGACACGCACACCATACATTCTGTGATCACTAAATCATGAGAATTTTACTCTCTTACACAGAATCTGTGATAGAGAACTGGGTAAAAAGAAGCTGACAGTGATCACCAAACATTACAGCTATCTCTCTCTCTTCCTTCACTATCATTACCATCATAATGCTGACATATCACACACACATTTTTATAATCTGGTTTTGATGTACACTCTCCATTTTTTCACTTTTCCTCTCATAATTCCATCAAATTAAATAACTTGTAAAAGTACACGCTTAATATTTTTCAAATTGTTACCTCTCTCACTTCTCTCCTTCTCAAATTAATAAAAAACTGTCTTACGCACAATCCCTTGTTTTGTAATAATTGTGATAGTATGATTTAATCATGAGCCTTCACCATTGTTGTCTGTCAAAGTCAGTCAAAGAAGGAGAGAAGAAGACTGTTTTGCTGTACTGTAATTGTGCGTATTAGTAATGATCTAATTAACATGACTCTTTGTGACAGTGTGGAGGATGTGTTGTATAACAAAGACAACAGTTATTATTATTACTATCATAATGATGAGAACTCATTGTCGTTCTGTTCCATTCTAACTACATATCTGTACACGAGTACGCACGACTACAAAATGATATTAAATATTTGTATCACTTCAGACCACACATCTCCAATCTATTTTAATTATTAATTGTGAGACTACCATGAACATGACGTGCGTTTTTGTTACACCTCGTATCCATGTTCCTTTTCCCTATCTATCCATCCATCCATATTCCCTACAGAAATCATTTTGTATTTTTAAAAATTATATCATTTTCCTTACACCAAAACAAGAGTAATGGACATTTGTAACATGTGTAGTAGTGAGTGCGTGATTTGGAACTAGGCTAACTAAGTATTGTGAGTCGTAGTTTTTGTACAAACTTTTTTACAGTTATAGAATATTAAGACAGAGTTGAAACAAAAAGCAAGGGGAATTAAAGGAGAGTCAATATTATTCATTAACTGCATAACGCGCGTAGCTGCATGACGTTACAACTTATGTAGAAGAGACCATATTGCACCTGATATAAAAAGTGAATGAACTCCACACACAAACACACCATTACGGCCTCAACAACAAATAATTCTAATAAGTCATCGCGTCTGGCCCACTTCTCTCTTTCTCTTGTATTAATACAAACAACAACAAACTCAAGAATAGTTAGAGTTACCTCAACGAATCAAAACTGACTGTCAGTTATCTTCATCTTCTGAATGGCTTAAAAAGTGAATTTTTTTTCTTCTTTTATATTATATGAAGAGGAATCAAAGAATATCTCCAAGACATCACTTTCACTCTCACTCTCTCATCAGTAAATTTAGTCAAAGAGTACAGTGGACCAAACACATCTCTCTCTCTTTATCATAATCTTTGCCTCGATAAACATTTCCTGGAAGTCAGAAATTTAGATTTAAATATAACTAAAAGTGAGAAGAACCTGGTCATTAAACTAGATAATTCTTTTCCACGTTTTCTCCACTACACATGCTGTGTAATAATTTATTCAAAAGCTCATCCTCATTGATTTTAATTTGACACTTTTATTTCCACTTGTGGTCATTCCCTACAATTATTTATTATTTTTTTACATCTTATTACAGCATTCCTCTCTTCTCCTCCATTTTTTACAACCCCCATTGTCTCTTGTCAATGGACTAGATAATCTGTCCAACTTTTTTTACACAAAAGTCTCAGTGACTGGTTTACCTCAAAAAGTAAACAAATAAAAATTTGTAATTGTGTACACTATATATAAAAAATAATTTTGCAATCAATTTCGCCAACTCCTGGTACTCTTCACCTAAATTCATGAGTACAGTATGGAAAAGTTTAGCATGAATTTAAAAAATGTGTTACAAAATTTTGGCTCAACATGAAAAAGAATCCCTTATGTATTTAATGGATGCAAGCATGAGAGGGATACATGGGAAGAGTGAGGGTGTGTGATTGTACATAAGACTTATGTGACTACTTTCACAAGGATGCAAAATCAAAAGGGATAAAGGGCATCTGAGAAGAACAATACTAGTAGAGTAACATTAGACAGAGGGGGAGAGGTAAAAAAGAACAGGAGTAAAGAGGAACAAACAACAACAATAATTCAGAACGAACACAAGTCAGACTTCCAAATCACAATGAATTCAATGGAGTTTGAACTGAATGAACGGAACAAGAGAGGCCAGAGTTAATAAAATCTGTACTACTATACTACACACACACATTCCAAGTACTGTAGAGTATGGTATGAAAAAAGAGCAGATACTATTTCCTGTTTCCCCATTGCAGTCCTCCTCCTGCAAATCACTTTTTTGTTCGAACATAAGTCGTGATAGTAATCTGTTGTTGTTGCCACCATCATCGTCCCATATTATTATTTTCTCACTTGTGTTCTCATAATTTGTGATTTCATTTTCCATGTCAAATCCATCAGTCTTTAAATGTTACATTGTTATTGTTCCTCCCTTCTACTATACTGTGTGTGTGTCCACTACACCTTCTTTTGTCATTTTGACCACATACCGGTTTTTTGTACTTTACATGTGTTTAGCCAAATCATATAATACTTCAGCCTCAATTTAGTCGTCTCACCGCAACGATGGTACATTTCTCTGTTTCCAATTGGTGTGTCAAACAATCAATCGGCACTTTGATATCACTTGATTTTACTACTACCCTGACAATCCAAGAGATTCCTTTCATTTAACTTCCCCTTACACTTATCCTCTTGTTTTCCTTGCTGCTCATAAAAAATCATCCAAATGGCAATAGGAAATAAGTTCCACACACACACACATTACAATAGACACATTCTTTATACCAATAGATTTAAGCTACTATAAATACGTGCAATTATTTTGCTTGGCCCAAGTGCAGGATATAATTTTACAACGCTTAGTGTGCGTCGTGTGTGTCGACTGTAATTCTATACTGAAGGATGATTTTCCTCATTTTTATAACGAATTAAAATTACAACATAACACATTGCTAGAGTAGACCCTCTTCAATGACGCTCTACCACACAGAGAGAGACCTCACAAAATGTATTCTTAATTCTTTTTGCACTAATCAATTGTTTACACAGTATTAAGTATTACCTACCTGTCTACATCATGATTACATCAGTGGCCTAAAGAAGAAGAAGAAGAATGTATCTCTTGATTGTGAGACTTCCCATAGTCTCTACCAAAAGTTTCTTTCCCCAACTTCTCCTTCTGACTCTCATCATTTTGTCTGTGGTTAAATGGTGAGTCTGGGAAAACTATCCTTGTGTGTGGTTTTAATATTTTTACTCCATTCTCTCATTTCTATGTGTGTGTGTGTGTGTCTCAGAATCTGTCTGACCACCACACAAATACAATACAGTCTTTATTATTTAGGTAAAAAATATTTTTACATTCCATATTTCATTTTCATTTGACAAAATATTCACTGTTGAGCAGTTACACGTGCACATATACTTATACAAATATGTACGTTGGGTTCCTACTGCCATTTTACAGCCTCCGCTTGGAAGAACAATAAATATTATAAAATGAGGTATGAATTTTGTGCTACAGATGTATATCATGAGCGAATATACCACACAGTTAGTACTTTACAGTATGTACGAGACGATTTCACATTTTCTCCTTCCACACACACGTACTTACACACACACATACACATACACACATACACATACACACACACACACACACACACACACACACACACACACACACACACACACACACACACACACACACACACACACACACACACACACACACACAATGGAAGCTAATATTTATTCGTCGCCTTTGTTTTTTCACTGTACTGTCATTGATTAGTAGAATAAAGCTTATAAAAATCTGTCTACTCAGTACTTGGTCATTTTGTGTGTGTGCAAAAGTTCTCATGCATGCCCGTTGCACATGCAGTTAAGTTGAGAAGCACCAATTGAACGATCTCGTGGACTCCATACACACAAAGATACCTTTACTTTACACATATTATTTTATACGCCATTTTTTTCCTTGATTCTAAACTTTTTTCTTCTCTCTAAAACACACATGCACACACACGTCCTGAATCCTTTCTTTTTCTCTCTCTCTCTCTCTCTCGTCCTTTCGATTACATTTAAACTACCAGTAAATACTAATTAGTCGCAACTAACTATGTTAAATGTTATGGTTCGCTAAAGAGTCTTAATCGGTGTCACTATATTTGCCATGTAATGAAATTAGTACCTAATAAGAATTCTTCCATTCATTTCCCTTTTTTAGTGGACTCAGAGTACTCAGACAAATGAGCCATACATAACTTAGCACAAACGTATTTATGTAATGAGTGTACGTGTGTTCGATCCTCAAAAGTCCATAGATCCATAGACAGGCATTCATCTGTTTCTCTGAAATATAATCAGAAAAGTCTGACCATTTCGGCATCCCACCATTTAAATTTCTTTACAAGATAGAGACACTCACATAATAATATGATGGGACCACATACAGTGTCATTTTAACAGGGGATTTTTTAAGTAGAAAGCATGCTGAGCTGTGTATGTGTGTACTTTGTAAGATGATGAAGTTCAGGCTCTCTATCGTTAGCTAATCCACATCCTTATTGAAGAGTTACATAAAAGTTGACAAAAGAAACTCTCTCGTGTGTGTTTTTTCCCCGTTTCCCATTAAAAATCCCCATTTTTAAAATGGTTTGATGAGGTAACACAAAATAAAGATTTTCATCTGTCCCTTAATTACAGTCTTGACGACTCCTGATCACTCATAATACTGACCATTTAAGTAAGGGTGGTAGGAAGAAGGGGGAATAATTTACAATTGGCTAATTAGTCAACCATTCTAATGACAAACAAACAAATTATTTACTCCACACACACACACCTTTCCAATCTGTATTGGAGGAGGAGGGTAATTTTCGCAAAAGAGAGAAGGGGGGGTCTAGCATTCATATCAGACAGAACTTTACTACATAATTATTATTAAAGATTGGATTTGAATTTAAGAGAGACGGATGCTGTGAAACTGTCATTAGACTGACTGTATGTCTCTTCACAAAATATTACATGGAAGGAGAAGGAGTGTTCAGGGAGAGGGAAGTAATGTCAATTTCGTTTATGAAATTATATCGTAGGTTTATACACATGTTAAGAGATTCTACTTACATGTACACACAAGCACATGTGAATTTGTATTACCTTCATGAATGGGAGACGAGTATTGGACATGTGTGTTGAGAGTGGAAGGAAAATTGACGAGAGGAGCAAGTGATTTTTATATATCATAATTTATTGAATGTAATTGCCATTTCCCCCTCTCCATCTCATTTACAATGTACACAACCAACATTCAAAAACTTTTTCTTCTACTTCTTGAATTATAAGGGATGCGAGGAAAAGTGCGATGGAAATCAGAGCTACATGTATCTCTACTCTAGTCAATCATATAAAATGAAGGATACACACACACATCTCTCTCTCTCTCTCTTTACTTGATCGTACTGGTAGGAACAGCTTATATAATTTTCGCAATATAAAAGTTCTTTCCTCCTCTCTCGTAATTATTAGTATTCACTTTGCGTATATAGTGTAACGAGTGTCCGTCTCTCTGTATGCGTGAGAGGGGGGGGGGGGTGAATGAAATGGTTCCGTCACATGAGATTCAAGACAGGATGAAGATAACATTACATGTCATTATTTCCCTGTAGTGTTCCATCATACCAATCAATTTTGTTGGGAGGAAAAAAATTGACTATTAGTTAAAGTCTGATTGAATATGGAGATGATAGAAAAGGAAAGGAGAGCACACACTCTCACTCTCATGTGTACACAAAACATGTTTACATTTCGTTGTTCAATTGACTGTGTAGAAAAGGAGAGAGACAACTTTGTGATTGTGACATATTTCGTTCTTTCATTCATAGATATTTTTTTCATAATTTTTTTATTTCCTTCTCCATGGACAAGTGACTAAAAACTTTCTTTCGTGTTTCCATCTCAATGTGAAAGAATGAATGAAAAAAATTGTTACTTGGATAAAGAGGAAAAGTTTTTCAAAAAGAAACAAGTCGTTCCGCGTCCTTCACTATATTAAATACGGTAGTTGGGAGAAAATAACTCTTGAGTGACCATCATCAAAATGTTCTTCTGCCCAGGCCATCACAATAATGGCACAGTCCTTCTGTCCACTATATATATATACTATCGTAGTACAACACACGATGTGTGTGTCACTCTTCCTCTCTCACCATCATCATTGTCAATACCAGGACAAAATATAAAATGAGGATTCTCTTTTCTTACTCTTCGCACTTTGTGAATTTTTGAGAGTTATTCTGACTGGTCACATGTCATAAAAGTTTTGGACAATACAATCCACTTATTCTTGTTCCTTTTCTGTCCACTCTTCTACTCTTGTCATCTTGAGAAAGTTGTACATTTAATAATAGGAGAGGAGGGAGAGTAAAAGTGAGAACATTTCCATCTCTCTCTATTCTTGTTCAAAATAGATCTTTGTCACTCTAATTTATTATAACATAAAGGATTGGGTTGCAATATGGAGCAAAAATATTGTACATCATCCCACATCCCACATGCCATGCTACGATTTCTATCTGTTGCAAAGTGTAGTAGATAAGTTTAAAAAAAGTTTGACATGTCTCCTTCTTCACAGAGACAGAATATTGGCGAGAACGTGGAGTCCACATGGCATTATGACAGAACCCACAATTCATGAGTGCAGTAATGCAATCAAATGTTGAGCATCATAAAAATTTGATGGTTTCTCTCTCTACTGTGTACGTGTGTGTGTGGCCAGACACACACAGCAGATACACACAGGTATATTGGAAGATGTCATTGATACATAGTAGAACTGCAGTATGTATTGTGTGTTGACTTGACACCTTTGACAACTCACGTTCATTTCCATATTGTAGATCCATGGGATGAAGAAATGCTTTTAAATTACAATATTTTTATTGTATTCTTAATTTTAGGATGAGTGTCATGCTAATGGAAAAAATTGGTGCAAGAGGAGCAAAGTGTGATGATATTTCACCTCGTATTTTCATATTATTTATGACATGCACCACAATGTGAGGAACTATCTATTTTGACGATCAAGTGTGAGCTCACAGAAAGTTTATTTCTCTCACAAATCACACGGACTCCTCTCCTCTCCGTACATACTGTATTCTCTGACTTGATTCATCCTCAACACGGAGGATTTGTTTACATTTTATTTCAATTCGACTACTATTTATTAAAGTTGTGTGTGTGCGTGAGTGAGTGTGTGTGACAACTTTCAATTTCGATGACTCAAAATACATAATATGTATATTTATGACTAAAATTATGTCGGTTACTCGTGTGTCTTGTGTCCGGGACTGTGACACTCAACTTTATTCCCTCTCTTTTCTCTTCCCTTGAATCTTTTGTGTGAGAGTGGGTGAGTGTGTGTGTGTGTGCCCCACATCAATTATGACTCTCTTCTTTGTGGAGGAACGGCAATGGCCAACACAGAAACTTTTTCAAGATAATGGGGTTTGTCTAAAACTCTCTCTTATTGCTCCCTTTGCTGAGGAAATCTACATAACCAGTCAGAAATGATTCATTGATTATACAACACACACGACACACACAGTGGTCTCTCTCTCTTGTTTTGGTTGTAATGTAGTAATAAACAAAAGAGTCTCTCTACATTGGAAATCCTTATATCCTCACAGAACATCGTCGTTCCTTTTGACTTTTGACGTAATTCTCTCGTGTACTCCTTCATATTGTGAGTGTGTATCCTGATTCCACCGTGTGTGTGTGTGTGTCAACAAAAAATGTTATGTGCATTTAAATGTGAAATCATTTTTCATACACCACCACATCTTATTCATGATATTCATCCTAACCACAAGAATATATTGTTTTTGTGGACTGTGTGTGAGTACCACACAAAAATAACCATACAATGCATTTATGCATACCTGTGTATGTAACATTCCTCTGACATGCTGCATACATGCATGTTGGAACTGATTGTCTCATTACCCTACGACACAGAATTCTCCCCCTCCATTAATATTGTAATGACAGGATCAACAGTAAATTACACAATCAGTGTCATAATGAAAAACTTGATCCTTGCATTAATTGCCTGATTATATCGAAATCATGCGTAAGGGAAAAAGTGCCCTCCTCCTCCTCTTCTTCTTGTACACTCATCATCACTGTTGATAATGTCAACTCACATTATTTGTAGGATGAGAGAGTGTACACACACACACACAAAATCCCCAAGTGTGACTCAACAATATTTCAAGATGATGGGAAAGTCCAATGTTATTATTCTTACTGACTTGTACATATTATATTGTCGCTTGCTGTATTTTTAGCTATTCAACGTGTGTTTGTGTGTGGCCAAAAAAAAGTAAACACACAATAAGAATGGAAAAATTAAAAGTAAACGTTGTGAACTCTTAGTCGGTCAATGTACCTCCGTGTCTCTACTTGAATTGTTAAAAGTATTACCAAAGGTAAGTTGGGATTAAAAATAGCGAAGGATGTTTAATGGGATTTTTGTTAAATCATTAGTAGCGGATGTGAAAAATTAATTTGTAATTTTGACTCAGAGTCAAATAATCATTATCCCCACTCCAAACTCATAATTACAGCAACAGCTTAGGAAAAAGAATAGGAAAAATTAAATAAAATCAATTTTTATTCTTTATTTCTACTTGTTTCCCTCATTATTCAATCAACTAATTTGTAAAACATAACCCTATTTCAGAGATTACTGTACGGCATTACTGTACCCAATTAAATAATTTTTTACAGTTTTCGTGGAGGGCATAGGACAATCTCTATAAATTTAAACCTTTTTCCGTAGTTAATATCTTAAAACCTCTCAGGCCTCTCTCAGAAAAATATTAAATAACACATAACACACACACTACTGTACTAATGACACTAATTATTTTTTGAAAAAATCTCCACCAAGGCCTGACCTTGTGACTTCAATTTTTGTTGTGTAATTAAACACAAACTGTACAGGATTTGAGTTCACATCTCACCCCCAAACAAAACACAAATTTAACCTGAGTTTTATTGACAAAACAGTGAGTGTAATCTAAAGTTGAGAGGTAAGGAGAAGTGGGGACTACTTTTATTACAAATATGACATAGTGTGTGTGTGTGTGGTTCATAAATATAAATCCTTTAACGAATTGAGCAGGATGATTAAATGGAAGGAGATTGAATGAAGTGGGGGAGGAGTCCCTGGCCCAACAGAACACAACAGTCAGTCAGAAAAAAAAGATAAAAGGAAATAAACATTACAATTGAGATGGAAAGGAACACGGATTTCCTCTCTATGTGTATGTGTGTATTGTGTGTGTGCACCTACCTACCTGACACACAGACTGTCGTCGATAAAAGTAAGAGTAATAATAAATATTACATTGTAGTCGTGAGTCTCACATACACTCACAATCTTACTTTAGGATACTTAATAATGTATTTAACAATTTGTCAAAGTGTGCACTACATACTGTACGCTTTAAAATGCGTTAGTCCTCCTCCTCCTCCCCACGCTCAACCCAAAGACATCAATAATTTTAATTAAGTACATACTGTTAAGTACATAATTGTTGTTGCTGTTGTTGTGTATGAAAAATGCGTGTGGAATTTTATGTGTGTGGATGTCTACACACACAAGCACACAAGATTAAATTTTTTCTTAATGTTGGTTTCTTTGAGAGACCCTACTCCAAATTACGAGACGAAAACAAGATTTTTGCCTTGAATGTCTGTAATTAAATGTGGACTGTTTTACAGAACAAATTTTCGTACATGGTGCAGTGCACGGGGAGGGAGATGGAGATGGAAGGAAAAAAGCCCCTTTACTTAATTCCCAAGGAATAATTATTACTACTCTTTGCTTAATTCAAAGAGAGACATTGAACAGTGGCTCAGACACAATATTTTCCATCTTGTACATATAAGTAGTAATACGTTGACAGTGTCGTTTGAAATCCTATGGGAGACATATGTATCCCTCTCAGTCTTTGTTCTTGTCATTTATTACTACACTTTGATAGGTGACTGGGTGAGAGTGTATTTGTTTGTAATTTGTACCTTCCATACAGACAGAAGTGTGTGTGTGCCATGCCATTGCATTGTGGTGGGAACTGAGACGTGGATACAATACAAAAATACAATTTAAGGAAAATACAAGGTTGTCCCTTGTCTACCATACACAAAATGTACATGGGAATTTGTACATATTAAAATGTACAAGAAAACATACACACACACAAACACGGTTAAACCTCATTAGATGAAACGTACAAATTTGGAACATACACACCATAATGTGTTCAAGTCAGATACAGTGAGTAAAGAGTCTAATTCATTTCCAAGTGACAAAAGGAGCATTAGTATACAATTAATTTAAGCCATTATGTGCACAAATTGCAATTACAAAATAGTTTGCCAAATTAAAGGACGCTCCAAAGTACAAAAAGATTAGTTTAGTAATGTGTAATAATACAAAGACGTGGTTTTGATCGTCTCGAGCTAAATAGATATTAGACTCCTATGGCTCTGTGGATGTGTGTGTGTTAAGAGTAAACAGGGAAATTCTTTTAAGCAACAAGAATTTCAATTTGAAGCAATATCATTTGGTATGACAATGGATCCCAGGGTTTTTTAAAAAAATGTTATTTAGCTCAAATCTAATTGCCTATTCCCATATTAAATACCAGCCTTTGTTACTTACAAAGTATAATGATGCATTCCACAAACATAGTGGATCCGACATGTGTGTGTCTTCGTTCATATTTTTTTTTCTTCAGATACACAATGTCATTTCTGTACATTTTCACAATTCTTCTTTCTCATATGCAATATCCAATGACAAAATAAAAGCACACAAGCACATACGAAACAAATGGTGAGTGTGGATGGATTCTCATTATGAAATTGTAAAAGTTGTAATATTATTAATAATTGTAATTAGACCCAACTTGTACTGTCCTACCCCTCAAAAGACACACCATCGCTCTGACAGGCAGTGGAGAGATGAGAAGAATTTATGATTCTTTGCTTCATACTCTAAGCAAGGTCTACACTGTACAATCCAATCTTCAAAAAAAAAGAGGAGAGACACACACAATGAACACTTTCTGAAGAATATCTGTTACTGTCTCTAATACAACACAACTTTTTCCACTCTCATCTTTTTTTAACATTTACACATCTTCCCCATGCACATATGTGGCACACATATCAACTGTTAATTGTTAGAGTTGAAATGTCAGACCCTGAATTACACTGTCTCTCCTCTCCTCCATTCTAAGCTTCAGTTGACAGTCGAAAGTTATAGAAATTTTAAACTTGAACAATTTACACAACGAAAATAAAGAGAAACTTGGAGATTTTTACACATGTAGATTATATTCAGTTTCAAATTTTCAAAAAAAATATCATCTAAAAAATACATTTGAACTTAATTCTCAAAACTAATCCTCTGAAAAAAAAGGATAAAAAAAATTTAATTTTTTTCGTCTCATAGACATCGGAAGAGTCCTCCGTGAGAACTTGGGTTAAAGTACGTTTCTTGTACCTTATAATGGGTTGTGTCCTTTGACTATCTTTGACGGCTCAATTGTCACTAATACATAAAATGGTGAGAGAGACAGAGATTTACAGAAATACATATTCCCCTTTGTGTGTGTGTGTGTGTGTGTATGATTGGAAGGGGATGCCGAAAAATCTCTTTTACACTACTACAACCAATTTTGTGACTTCCAAAGTTACAGTCAAAATGATGTAGACAATTTTACAAAGTAGGATCAATGAAGCGTATGGCTAAACACACAGAGAGAGGAGGAGGAGGAGGAGACCTCAATTGGAACATTGATTCTGAAAATTTCTTTCTTTTTGTGATGACAAAGGATTTTAATGTACGTTTCATACATGTAGACACGAACACCATGGCACAAGCACAGCTTTTCTTTATCCCCCAATTCCACAAGGAGTTAAAATTTTAGTCAAAGCCTCTTTGTACATAACAAAAAATATGAGCCCAGCCAAACTTTGAGATTCATATTCAGTTTGTTCCGACTCACTAGTTTTTGTGTGTGTGTCTGTGTGAATGTATGTATATGTCCATACTGTCAATTCCATAAAAAAATTCCATTTCAGAAAATCCTAAAAGTTTTATTTTAAATTTTTTTGATATAATATCTAACTAGACATGGGAAGAGGAGAAGAATAAATTTGTTACTTCTCAGTGACCAGAAATTATTATTTTTATATCCTTGTCATGGTTAATTACACCTGGACAGGGACTGTACAAATTGTTCCACCTGTACTCTACCTCCAAATTGGATTTTTTAAAAACACACAAAAAGAGTCGTAAAAATTCAACCTTTGTATTTAATACGTGGATGTTAAAATTTATGTTTCCGCTCAGTTTACAGGTAGGCGCATACATCATAAGCCAAAGACATACAAAAAAATTATTGCTTTACTTTTTGCTCTCATCTGACCTTTCCGTGTGTGAGTCTGTTCAGATGAATCACAATTAAATATACAAATTTTCAATTCCATCCTGAATCCTTTCTTTCATCTCAATTTTCTCTCTCTATCACACGACACACACACACGTTCACTCGGACATTCAGTGATGACATATGAATTGTTATTAACTTAACTATCATTAAAATCTAAAGTTTAATGTGTCTCAAATCCCTACCGCAAAGTGTACATGCAGACCTCTTCTAGTGTCTGGGATTTTATTTCTTCAAATTTTATCCTCCAAGACTCTAAAAATTTAAATGGAGTTTAAATATGTTCCGATTCACTTGGTTCGTTGTTGTGAATCCACAAGAAATTCTCTCTCTCTCTCTCAACTAAACTTTTGTGAATTTAGCCATTCAACATGATAATGCAATTTTGGTAAAAATATATCTTGCTTTATCTACACCATAAAACTATTTTTTAACATGATGTAGATTTTACATCACATAATATGTACATCACACACATTCACAATTTTTCCAAAACCAAAATGAAATGTCGTTAAGTGCATTTCAATACATACTTGTTTAGTGCTACTTGTTTAGTGACTGCGAGACTTTGAAGCATTAAATTTCTTGTCTGTGAGAAAAAATTTCGAATGAGTTTTGTGTTTACAATTTTGTATTCTGTAAATATTTAATCCACTCATGTTGGATTAAATAATTTTGATAACAATCTTGAAAGAAAAAACACTGTTTTCATTTTTACAAAATAATTATTTCTCAAATATGGCATGCTAGAGCTACAAACTTACTTAACCAAGTTAAAGATAAAGGAAAATTTGAAACAAATTTTATTGGTGGGATTAAAAAAATTTTGATTCACTCCAAAATGTCCATAACACACCATATTCTCACGTTGTTGAAGTTTTTTCCCAGGAAGATATTTCCAAAATTTGGAAAATAATTTCATCGTAGGGCAGTACTCAATTCCTCCTCAAGTTTAACATCTCATTTTTATGGGGTTCATTTTTGTGTGTGGGAGTCTGTATCATGACCAACAATAATAATGAAAATCTTTTACTTTTATCGCTATTAGTATCCTTGTTATGTTAGTGTGTCGAGACAAGACAATTGTTTCTTTATATACATATATTTGAGGTTGAGTGGGGCAAATGTGTATGACCACACGCAACTGGGTTTACAGTGTAAACTTTACACTCAAAAAATCATGTTTTACTACTAAACCCAATGAAGAATACTATTTTTAAAATAACCTGCCAATCTCTAAAATTTAGAATAGTAATTCTCAAAATGATAAAATTGAAAATTCTACACGGTCTAAACTTACCCCTGTCGACCACCCTATCTGCTTATTAATTATCCTCATGCATCACATTATTGCGTTCATACAAAGTCCCCCAACTAGACTGACACACACTCTTATTTTCATTTTTAAAAGTGTACAATTTTGTTGACACTGACACTTTCCCTTGTTTACACAAAATTTTGTAAACTTTATCTCGACAACATTTTTCTTATTCTCTTTACCATTATCTACGTAATATGCATCACAAAAAATGGAAAATGACCACTCTCTGAGTCAGACTCGGAGTCTGAGTTTCCTCAATCTTATTTTTTGAGGCAGAGGAGAAGAGATTTTATAAATGTTAATATAAATGCACTCAAGATCAATATATTTTGTAAAAATCCAATGTAATTCCAACTATAACATAATCATATGGATGTGTAAAAAAATGTGCAACGGTTTTCTAGGGATTTATTCTATTGGCATCTGTCATATTGTCAATATAAAATCAAGTAGAGTGAGTAGTCAAGAGTTGAGAATATAAAAATTTCAAGTTATGGCATGTGGATAAGTTAATGCAGAAAGAAAAGAGATAGATAGAGAAGGAGCAAAACTTGTCGCACATTCACAGACACATTGTCCAAGTCAGGAATGAGGAGGAAGGAAGGTGCAGAGAGGAGAGCCACAAGCTAAAAAAATTATTGATACCATCATCATCAGAGTATGGGTCATTTGTGTGTGTGTGTGTGATAGAATGAAATTATTGGAAAGTTAGAGCAGGGGGAGAACCAGAAGAAGCTAATTACAGCTTGACAGCAGGAGAGTCGATGTAGAAAATTATCATCATCTTTTCCTCTCTCTTGTCCGGCTCCTTTTTCTTTTTTTTCTTATTTAAACTGCAGTCCACTCTCCTCCTCCTCTTCCTGCACCCTCATGACATGTACAGAAATGGAAATAGTCTACACCTCCTCATGGCTTTTTATGCAGAAAAAGCAGGATTCAGAGGGGGAAATTAGCATTTTGTGTGTGTGTGTAGTCACAATCTACACATAGCAAAGATGGGGAACTTGAAGCAGACGGAACATAAAATTCCACACACACACACTCAAAATTATTAAGGGACTTTAATAAAAATGCAAGAAATTTTTAGCACAAGCACACACATAGTCACTATTAGGATGGACAGAACGTCGTCGTCCAAAGACTGCCAATACAAAAGTATGTTGTGTAGATCTACGCACATGCATCTACACAATATGAAAAAATATGCTCAATGAAAAAAAAGTATATTAAAGAGTTTATTGTACTACACAGTAAACACACACACACACACTGCGAGCTGTACATTGGAGTTTGGAGGAGAGACAGTGTAATCCCATTTTGGCAATAAACATTTCCTTCTCTTATCATATCTTGTTCCTACTTCACCATCACCACCACCACCACAACCATGATAATAATAATGGCAATTTATTTGAGAGGAGGAGAAGGTGGAATATGGTTAACCTGTAACAGAGAGAATTGTGTTACTAGTTTTTTTGACTCTCTTGTTGTCCTGTTGTTACGTCTTTACACTCTCATGTATGCTGTATTGTAAGTTACTGTACTGTGTGTGTGTGTATGTTCCTCGTTTCCTTGTACCTCTGGTACTAAAAAACCATAAAGTGCAAGATTTGTGCATCCACTGCATTTATGTCTCTTTGAGCACACACCTTCCATTTTTTGTGTGGATGCAGCCTCAAGTTGGATAACCAATTAACTGTGCCGCACAGATATGTGCAAAATGATGGATATTCCATTCATTCTCGTATCCACACACACACACACACACACGCAATCTTTTCAGGTAACAAATTAAAAGGTTCATGTAACGCTGCCCATCTTTTTTTCTCTTTTTTAAAACTTTTTTTGTGATTTATTACAATACAGGACAACCTACCTGTGAAAATAATACTCATTTCTTTGTGTTGTATTGACACAGTGTCCCAATTTTAAATAATAGTAAAAGGAAAACTACAATGATGAACCAGTTTTATTTTAATCAAGTTGCTTTTCAAAAAAAATGTACACAGATCGTATTTTATGGGATGAGACTGTACAGGACTAGGAATTATAAGTTATTATTACATTTCCGTGAGGATTTGTTTTTATGAGGACATTTGTCTAAATTTCAAATCAATTTTGACGAAATATCCCGTCAAACTAAACAATGACTGTTTGTGTGTTGAACTTATTTACGTAGATAGTGTATGTAGATATTATGATAGTGTACAATATTTTAAGAGAGAGATTGTTGGTTTGTGTGTTTGTAGTTTGTGCAACAAATAAAATATAAAACCTTCAAAAATACATTTTAATCAATAGTCTATCTACACAGATCAGACCCATTTCAAATTACAAGTCTCTCTCTTCTCTTGTACCAGCTACGAGAGTTCTAACCTAGTTTAACTTTTTTATTTGTTTTTTATTTTAAAAAAATTGAAAATCCTACTCTGTACTATGTGATGCATGGCTGAAACTGGTGTACAATCACGTACTTGTTGTTGTCATGTATGTACACACTACACATTGTCTATCCATCCGTGTGTGTGTATTGTGTGATATGAACTTTAATTTGGGCAAACTCGGGTTTGAGAGAGAGATTTTCCTTTTTTTCTGCTCCATTGTCAAGATCAAGTAACGTAGAAAATGAGAGAGAAGATGTAGCTTTTATATATTTTTAAAATCTCTTTTTAATGCCCTGTTAATCAACGGCTAACAATGTGTAGGCTGACATATTTTTTTGGGGAAAAATATTGAAGCTAATGCTAGATAGACAAGGCTCATTGTACAGGTAAATACAGTGCATTCTCAGTGTCAATTATATGGACAGGTCGGGTGGAAATTGCGAAGGTTGAGTGGTGTCTATGGACATGGTTCTTTGTAGATGGAAGAAAGGAAAAGTTTCAATTCACATTCTGTGAAGAAGTAAAGTAGGTTTGTTGGATGATTAAAAATCCAAGAGGTTAGGAGAAGGAAAGGCGGGAGGGATGTGGAGGTTAATAGGGAAAAATCCTGAAGCGTTAAATAATTATCAACAAGTACACACACATAAAAGACACGTGAACAAATTGAGTGTTTGGTAGACAACTCCTAAAGTGTACATCGTTAACGCGTAGGGATGTGTACTGTGTACATACAAGCATGACCTACTGTCCAAACAATAATAGTAAATTGACGGATGATGATGTCGCTTGTTTTGTGTGTATTCTTCTTCTGAAATGGTATTTTCGTTCCTGCTCCACTCACAATAATTTAGATAGCAATTTCCTTCAATTACCTCCACGTCTCTGTATCCTATCTGTTTGAGATTTCGTCTCTACATACAACACAATCTTCATTCTCAATGTTAACAGACACGTTTTCCAAGAGAGTGAAACTTATTGTAAAGACACAGGAAAACTTTGAATGAGGTTAGATATCACCAGGGGAAGGTTCTTTAATTGTGAATTTCACTCAATTAAAAAACGAGTTGATTGATTCTTTTGATTTACAAGATTTTGTCATCATATCCCATTAACACCTTTTTTTAAAAGTCCTTTTTGAAAGACTGTGCACTTGAATTTTACATCAAAATTCATTTGCTTGACGAAAAATGCACTATCCCCAAAAACAGTCTCATCTGCGCCCCACATTGCTACATTATAAAGCAAAGGAAAATGCTTTATTTTTTTTGAAATTAAAGAGTGATCCGGACACTATTTTTATTTGCTTTAATGTCTATCGTGCCAATTCATACCTTGAAAGTTTCAAGTGTGAAATGATTCCATGTGAAAATTTGGATTAAAAAAGTGAGGATTTGAATTATAAAAAATTGGGTAAATTGAGAAAATGAAGGATTATTGAGTCACTCAATAATTCTCTCACAACAAATTGGATGTCCATACAGTACACAATGGGAAAAACTAGAAAAATGCACTGCACATACTGTCGTATCCACCCCTCCTCCCTCCATACATATCATTATTATAAAAAAACAGTTTTAACTAGACTTGGAATTGGTCATTAAAAAAATGAACATGGAGAGTGAATAATTTGGGTTTTCGTCGGCTGTGCCTCAGCCTCAACCGCTACATTAGACTCTGGTTAAAAGAGTTTGTGTGTGCAAAGAACTGAAGGCCGTACGGAAATGACAGAAAAAAATGTAATCATGCGGTTGAAAGACACGACGACGACGACGGTTTGTCAGTGTCTGTTTTGATTTTTTGATTAAATTTTCAACTTTTCCCTTTTCAACAACATTGTTACTAATTGTTAAAGCACCATATATCATACACACACACACTTACAATCTATCTATTGTTTTCAATTAATAAGATTAATAAGAGAGCAACGGAAATTCCAGGGGTTCATAATAATCTCATTGAAATTTTGCAAATTAAAATGACCACAAGAATTCACTGGTGTACATTTGATTGTACTGTACTTACAATCTAAAACTAAATTAACTTTGTAGATTAACTTTAACATAGGGAAAATATAAAGATGTTTTACCTGTGAGATGGGAAATTCCAAAGAGTGAAAAAAGGATCCAGACACAATTTGAATGTGTCATTTTTTTGACAATTATTATTTTTTTGGGAAAAAATAAAACAGACAAGTTTTGATGATTCCCGATGTGGTCAAAGAGGAAAAGAAAAACACGGGGAAATGATTCCACAAACAAAGAGATTCGGATCCAGTTGACAGTGCACAATTATATAATTATTTTATATGACGATGCTATTGTTGTTTTATTGAAGGGAAGATAGACTAGTTGAATTACATAGTGGTTCACATTAAAGGGGGAAATGTCGGCTTGTCGGATTTTGAAGAGATTTTGAACATTATCCGTGTGTGTGTGTGTGGAGTGTGTATTCTGACGAGGGAAACAGTAGCCGCCCCGTGCTCGTCACTTGTCACTTATAATTCAACTTTTCGACGACGACGAGAGCATGAGATTTCTCCTTTGGCTGTATCCTACCTTGGATTTTACAACAATGTGTACGAGTTGAATAAATTGGTTACTGAATGAAAACTCCTTGTGCCTCTGTGCCTCTGTGAGAGTGTGTGTGTCTCTCTCTCTGCTCAGGAGGAGAGTGTCGGAAGAACGTTCAAACATGAGGCTACAAAGTACACTAAAGTAGTAAAACCTACGTTAAAAGTTAAATGAAAATAAAATGTAGTGGTTCAACAACAACGACTGTTCCCCATACCTTTTACCTGTACGTGTGTGTGTGTCTGTGTTGTGTTTCCTTTGAGGTCCTCCTCATCGTCTGTTCCTTTCGTTACAACTCTAACACTCTCTACTGTACTTACAACTACTAGACTATCCTGTGTGTGTGTTCTGCTTTGAGATTTTTTGACGGAGGTGAAACTTACAATACAAACCTTTTACTATACTCGTAATTTTTTCAAACTACATACACACCATACATTCAGTGTGTGTGTGTGTGTGCTCTAACAAGACAGTCTTCTACAGATATACATACTCTGTCAGTACACCACACTGTACTGTACTACTCTACACCATCGTACCCTATGAGTTTTGAATGGCTCATGCACATTACATACACACTATACACCGTGTAAAGTAGTGAATCTGTTCGTCAAGACGATATTATGTACCACAATAGAGGAGTACAGGAAGAAATACGAGCAAAAATGTGTACAGCAAGTAACCCTTAAAGAGGAGGAGAGAAAAAAGAGAGAGAATAAATGTGTACATAAGGACTCATAAGAATCAATTGTAGATCCAAACACACACACACACAAGGTATACTTTAGGTGTAATATGGATGGTCTATGTGCTTCCGTGCTTAAATCTTCTTGAGAAAAAGATCTTCTAACCACTAATATATATTATTATTATTATAAGTACTATACCCACAAATGTATAAGTGTGTTTGATGTACTTTCACGAACTTCTCTCTCTCTCTCCCTCTTCTCAACTATTCTCACCTCCATAAACATTTACATAGTCTTACTCATTACCTTACTATGAACATTTTCCCATTTCCACCTTCCATTGGTCATCCGTACATGTTTCTGTCACTATATTGAGATGATCATCCACCGACTCATCATCCTCCAAGTGATCTGACACATTTCTTTCTACAATGAGTGAGAGAGTGAGAGTGAGAGGAGGAGGAACGTGCCATCACGAAAATGAATTTTATTTAGAAAATAAGTGTACAGCATCCCTCATAAGTACATTAGTATTAGTAATGGAAAAAAATGGGAAATGAGAGAGAGAGTCTTTTATAGTTTGAATTTGATTTATAGAGTATTGACTTGACTAATTTCATTGTTTCCATCTTATATGACAGTTTTATCGGACGGGATTTATATCAGTCTTTATATACGTAGTATAGAGTTGTGCAGATCAATCAAGATGAAAAGTGTTTTTTTACCGCAGTATTTAAATGAACGATGATCCTTAATAGGATACAAATAATTAAGATACTCTTTTTAATATTCACTAGGACTAAAAATATTTTTTCGACTGGATGGAAGCTCCTCAAGGGAGGAAAAACCACAAAGTTGTGACTACGTGCTATGTATTGTGACTAAGTACTACTATTAGGAGGATCTCATCTGATGAGGATTAAAGACTGTCAGAGTCGGACAGTAAATGAGAGTAGAGACAGTGTGAAAATGTAGTGGGGGAGATGCTATGGTAGGTGAAGCACAACTTGAAAAACATAACTTGCTATCGTCAGTATTTTCGCCCTGACCCAATTTTCATGCCCTGCTGCCTGTCTTCACTGACGATGAGGTAGTTTGTAGTACCAGGATCATCATCAATCTATCCTCTTCCCCACACTAAAAAAGTCAATCCATGTTACTTAAAATTGAGTTGGATATCCACAGAGTAGTGTACAAAACATTCAGGCACAAGACTCTCATCTCATCTTAATCTCATCTTTCCATTTTAACCACAAATTCTCTAGTCTGAATCACTTACTCAGTCGTGAAAATCCGTACACAAAACTCTTACTCTCTTCAGCTTCAGTAGGATTCAACATTAAAGAGAGTGTTTTCAGTGATGGGAAAATGGCAGTAGATGTACACATCTTTTTTCATTAGAAAACTATTATTATCCATAATACAAGAACAATAATCAAAATCACCATATTATTTTCAATTCTAAATAGTAGGTAAGTATACTTTATATATGATGGAGCTACTTAGTAGTTAGTTAAACACTCCTCCTCCTCCTCCTCACACATCAAAACACAGTCAAGATTAAGTGCAATTCTGTAAATGTAGTAAATAATATAGAGAAAGAACTTGTTTTGAGGCTAAAACTTTCAACTTGAGATTTGGATCTTGGTACACAAGACCACCACAAATATTTACATTTAATTTCCGACGAGGAGATTCTGACCAAATCATATATCAAGTACGATAATTATTATTATTATTTGTACATATTACCCCTTCTTGGACTATTTGTACTCTCACCGTGTCAAATTAGTAGTTTTTGTTTTTGTCATTTTTACGCACATGTAGTGTCGATAATGAAAATTTTAATACTCATTTTATTTTCACTTCTCTTTCCCCAATTCTCCAAAAGATAAAAAATATTCGAGTACTTTTCTCAAAACCACACACACAAGAAAAGCTTTTCCTTTTTAAACCTCCAAATTGTGTGTTGTGTACTTACATCTTTGACCAACTAAACTTACGAATGTCCATTTCCAATTTTTTTTCGTTAATAGTACAAAAAACATTAGAGGATGATCCACGTCTTTTCTCTCCGGATGAATCTCTTTTGTGTTAGATTCGACGGACGATCGGAAAAGTGTATTGTGTCTTTTGGTATTCATCTTAAGTTTTCTATTGTTTGGAGATCATGAGGTACTAAAAAAAGTAGGTAAGAGTGGAAATGAGGCAGCAGATTAGGGATGAAAAAGTTATTAAGGAACGACACACACAAACACACGGATCCTCTTATTTTATGGAAACTTTATTTATTTATTATTACCCTTATACAAAAACAAAGTGTACTCTTCTTCTACATAGTACTCTTCTTCTTATGTTGGTACGTGTCAGTGGGGCAGAGCAGCCAATCGAGAAATCTACTGACCTACAGGAGGATAAATTATTTCTTTTTGAAAAAAAACGAAACATTTATTGTAGTAATTAGCGTGTTGAACAGAAGGGTTTGGATTGTAGAGAGGAAAAAGTGTAATGTTACAGATTAATCGCATTTAATTATCCATGGATACGTTCATGTGAATTATCTACACACATACACACACACACAGCTAAGTATAAGTTTTGGTATGACATTTGGTCTGTCATGTGGACTCAACCGTATGTGTGTATGTATTTATACAGTATTTAATGCATAAATTTTATGATGCATCATTCTGTGTGTTAAATGAAAGAGGTTTTTTCCTCTGTATTAAATATTACACTGTCAAAAAGCAGACACACAGTCTAGTCAGTGGGGCTGCGTGAGATTAATTGACATTTGTGGAATTCCTCTCGCTGACACTCATTATGTACTGCACTACTACTACCTGTACATTAGTGTGCATGGACATTTTCTCCACAATCCAATGTGCGTGTATTTGCAGTGTTGAGAAGTGGGGAAAAATATTGCACATGCTTAGATTTGACAGAACATTCGTGTAAAGTAAGAGAGAGAGAGACAAGTGATAATATTTTTGGGATGCACTTGTTGTTGAACAACTAAAGGTTTCATTTTAATCGAGGTTGGATGATGAAGGACCTTTTTAAAGGATTGATTTGAGTTTTACAGTGGTCAAAATTGCATTATTACTAATGGGACTGTTTATCCTCAACTGTGTGGAACACACACATAACAGTCAATTGAAGGCCCTTTCCTCTCTCTGTGTATAAAATATATCTTGTAGGTCCAACAAAGTTAAATTGTCACAAGAACCAAGGAGGAAGGCTTTAAGCAAGATCAAAAATAATTATATTTAGTTGGAATTGTGAAGGGGGTAGAATAGAGAGAACTGACATAGTACCTAGGAAAGACTTTGGACACAACGTTGAAAAAATAAGGGTGATTTATACCCCTCTCAACATGCACTTTCTAGTATACTAGTAGTACACACATAGTATGTAGTAATTGAGGTGAGAAATTTTGGATTTGACAGTAATTCGACATAATTTTTGTTTTATTACAGAAATCAGGAAGGAATATTCCGCGGTGATTGACTAGAAAATCAATATGATTCACTTGGTGGAAGGAGAATGGAAAAATAAATTCATCTTCAAAATGTTGACCCAGTCCGACTTCCCTGTCTTGTCACAACATCTGAGAAATAATTTTTACCTTGACGAACCACTTGGAAAGATTGTATCTGAAAGATTAGGGATTTCAGACATTTCTGTCAAAGCAGCTGATTTTGATAATATTGTGTCCGGCCTCCTGGATCAAAATTTGAGGTTACATACTTTCTTCAGTTAATTTATTTATATCCAGCATAGCACTGATCCTGATAATATTATAGTATTTGTTTTGATTTTGATTTTCCAGTTTTGCTGTGTACGACAAGGAAACTGGAAAGGTATATTTAGTGTTACTAACTTAATTATTTATCTATTGAGAGAATATTAATTTGTGTATGTGTGTGTGTTTTTTAGATGGCTGGGGCCAGGATCTCACACAATCACAAGAAGGATTTTGACTACACAGCGTTTACATTTAATTCAACAGAGATGCAAATAATGCTTCCATTTTTCCTGCAGTTGGATGCTGAGACGAATGTTTTTGAAGATTATGGTGTGGAGGAGTATGCTGACTTGTTGATTGCTTCTGTGGACAGAGATTACAGGTGTCAAGGACTAGCGACGGAAATGTACAAACGTGCCCTCAGTTTCCTCAAGGAATCCGGGTTTGTGGTGGCCAAGAGTATTTTTACGAGTCCCTACACGAGATTAGCAGCCAAAAAATTTGAGTTTCAAGAACTTGGAAGACGGTATTTCCGACAATTACAAGATGTGAATGGAGACTTGATATGCCCAAATGCTGGAGATGATGAGGTTGCAGTCAACATGGCTGTCAAACTATAATTAACTCTATATTATGTCATTATTCGAAATTATAATGAAAACAGTCTGTGACTGTTACCCGTATTTCTGTAAATGTTGTGATTGATTGTGTGTAAAATATTATACAAAAATGTTCTCTCTCTCTCTCTCGTATAAATATATATCGTGGAATAAATAAATGTTACTGCCGTACACCTGCGTGTGTGTTTAATTGAAAGAACTTTTTAATTGTCATCGTCACTGATGATTAATCTAGTCGGACAAACATTTTCATCAGTGGACGAGAGAAAAGCCAAATTTCGTCGTAGTGCTGAGTGTGGAGCAAGAGGGGGCGCGAGTGAGGCCGAATGACTCACCTTTGGGTTGTCGTTAAAAAAATTCGTTGATCGCCGCTCCCTTAGAAAAATCTCAGTCAATTCACAATTTTCAACTGGAAATTTGCTGTCAAAAATTTCCCTGGAGTCGTTTCGGACAGTCTTCAAGTGTCCTGTTAGTGTTTAATTTTGAGGTTTACAGGCGTGATGGCTGCAATTCGGAAGAAATTGGTTATAGTGGGGGACGGCGCCTGTGGTAAAACTTGTCTTTTAATTGTCTTTAGCAAAGATCAATTCCCTGAAGTATACGTCCCAACCGTGTTTGAAAATTATGTGGCCGACATTGAAGTTGACGGAAAACAGGTACATTATTCATACATTTTCTAAATCCTCATTCTTTAAACTCATAACTTTGTTGACATTTTTTTAAAATTTGTAAAGATGAAAAAGAAGCTTAATCATCATCGTCATATTTTTTTTTAAAAAAAATTTTTTGTCATTGTTTACATTAGGTGGAACTCGCTCTGTGGGATACTGCAGGCCAGGAAGATTATGATCGACTTCGTCCTCTTTCGTATCCAGACACTGATGTCATTTTAATGTGCTTCTCGATTGACTCACCAGATTCCTTGGAGAATATACCAGGTAAAAAGTCAACAACAACAACAATACATGTATAAAGTGCCGTTAATAGATTGATGACCCTCAAAAAAATTAACTAGTTCTTTTATGTGTCTTACAAAGGGACAAACTTTTTTTTTTATAAAAAATATATATATTGAACCTCATCTTTCACTTTTAATACAGAAAAATGGAATCCGGAAGTGAAGCATTTTTGTCCAAATGTGCCCATCATTTTGGTTGGGAACAAAAAAGATCTTCGAAATGATCCAGCCACAATGAGAGAATTAGCAAAGATGAAGCAAGAACCGGTCAAGCCTGAAGAGGGAAGGTCCATGGGTAATATATACATGTTTTTATTTATTTACATTTTTCCCTTTATCATCATCATAGTACATATATATATACTGTCTGTGTGTATCTAATGTAACGGACATTATGAAAAATCTACCTCTAATTATTTAATTAATTTTAGGGCGATATATTACTTTTTCAGTTACACGTTTATAATCATTTTTTACATTTTTAACTATTATTATTGAGTTTTCATAAAATGAAAGGAATGACTAATAATGACAATTTTTATTTTATTTAACTAGCCGAAAAGATTAATGCTTTCGCCTATCTTGAGTGTTCTGCCAAAAGTAAAGAAGGCGTTCGTGAGGTCTTCGAAACTGCAACACGGGCTGCTCTGCAGGTAATTCTTTTTAAAAACCATTTCTCTACAAAATTTTATTATAAAACTTACCGTTAGTAAAGAAAAAAGATAGAGAGAGAGAGGTATAGAAATCATATGATGATGACAATGTAAAAGCAATTCAAAATTGTGAGCTAATTTACATATACGCTATTCTGAGATTTTTTTGACAATTCTTTAATCTGTCATTAGGATATTATGAGTTTAAAAAAATTCTAAGGACAATGTTGGCACTAATTATTACTGTTTTTTTTGTTTCTCTTTATTACAGGTGAAGAAGAAAAGAGGAAAAAAGTGTTATATTTTATAAGTCATTTTGATGACTTTTTACTGTAAACATACAGATACTTTAATCTTGTACATATAGAAAATGATTATTGATTCTGTTGCTTTTTTGGTGAATTAATGTGAAATCAACCATACTTACCTGCTCATTTTTTTGCAAGAGTTCTGCAGCACTGTGTTCACATTTATTTATAGATGATGCAGCATCGTGTTGTCATGGATTGTATATATATCCATATTATGAACACACACAGTTTGCATCATCGTCATCATCACATCCTCATCCTCTTATGACTCATGCTCACTATACACTCAAAGTTGTAACCGTTTAATTACATATATATATATATATGAGAGCATATAGCACAATAGCACCCTTGAGTTGCATTGCGGTTTCCACGACTTCATGTAGTTGTCCTTGATTGAGAGGGACTTGACCCGGTTCAAAAAAAACGATGTCAGTAAAAAATAATTTATTACGAAATATTTTGGTTCATTTTCCTTCAGAATGCAGTTATTGTTTTGCCTATGGCTCTGGAGTTTTTCTTCAAAAAAATCAACC